>CM021103.1:115801972-115957347 GCA_007115665.2 Sequoiadendron giganteum | reverse complement strand
TTGAGACATTTCGAAGTACCCATTGCACACCAATGTGCAATTGCTAGTTATTTGTTACTTTTAAATTTTTTGTTCATTTTTAATCTCTTTTCAATTTTCTTGTTAATTTATTTTAAATTTATGCCTTTTTATAAATTCTTATTTGTAATTTTATATTTTGGTATAATTTATTTTCTGATTAATTATTTATAATTTATAATTTATATGTATGTAAACATATAATTTATAAATTTTATGTTTACTTATAACTTATAATTTATATACTTATAATCTCTTTATAATTTATTCTCTTTTAAATTTGTTATAATTTAAAAACATATTTAATATTTGGTTATTTTCTCTTTATATACTATATATTTTAATTTATTTTGTTTATTATTAAAATTATATGTTTATTTTCTTGTTATTTATAATATTTTTTGTTTGTTTATGCCCAATTTATTGTTATGTTTTTTATAAAATATTTTTCTTTTAAACTTTGGATTTTAAATATTTTATTTTTTGGTTCATTTAATTTTTACTATAGAGGGGTTTTTAAAACAACTTATGCCCATCAATTCGTCTAAGCCAGGCCCCTTTTGATTTATTGTTTTAATTATTTCGCCTGACTTTATTTTTCCCTATTCTAAGTTGGCCTCGTGCCCCCATGTTTAAAAACAACTTAAGCCATTGTTTGTCGTCGACCTAGGTGATGTCCCCTTATGCCTTTAATAAATGTTTTATATTGTGCAGGGAATAAATTTTAATGACCGTTGATCAACCATTGTTTGATCACAGCCGCTCCCTGCCATCCCACGATGACCCCACCACAGAGACTCAATCGATTGCAATATCATGGGCGAGCGCCACATGTCTCATCTGGCAGTGCCAAAGGGATGGTGAAAGTGCTTTAATATATTTATCGGGTTTTAATATGTTATATAGCAGGTTACTGAAGTGGTTACAAGATGCACGTGCTTCAAATCAATGACGATGTTATAATCTGGATGGAAAAGGTGCTCAATGGTTAGTGACAAGGTTGAAGATTGCGTTGAGTGAACATGATTGCCGATGGTTGAAATCTACGGTTACCGGCCATCGCGTGATCAAAAGTTGTGAGGTCTTTATTGATCACGATATCATGGGCAAGCGCCACATGGATTTCTTTGGTGATGCATAATATGGTGGGCCCTTGCTGCTGTGATGGAGATCATGTCAGCTTGTTTTGGCAACAATTCGATGATCTGACAAAAGTGAAAGATCAACGACTGATATAATACGCTTGGCTTGCTTTATATTCACTACTCTAAATGGTACCATAATTTTAAATTTAATTAACATACTCTAAAACCTAACGAAACCAAGTTGTAGCTCATCAAATTGGAGAAGTGAAAGGTCAATACCAGTGTTGAGGAAGAGTTTGGAGGAGTGAAAACAAGGTCAATAACAGCACCGAGGAAGAGTTTGGAGTTAAAACAAGGTCAATACCAGTGTCGACGAAGATTTTGGAGGAGTGAAAACAAGGTCAATACCAACACCGAGGAAGAGTATGGAGGAGTGAAAACAAGGTCAATACCAGCGTCGAGGAAGAGTATGGAGGAGTGAAAAAAAGGTCAATACCAATGTCGAGGAAGAGTTTGGAGTTAAAACAAGGTCAATACCAGCACCGACAAAGAGTTTGGAGGAGTGAAAACAAGGTCAATACCAGAGCCGAGGAAGAGTATGGAGGAGTGAAAACAAGGTCAATACCAGTGCCGAGGAAGAGTATGGAGGACTGAAAACAAGGTCAATACCAGTGCCAAGGACAAGGCTAAGGGTACTCAGGGAAAATCAACGACCAAGGGACAATGAGTACTGTAAGTTTGGCATCCCCATTCTCTTTAACTTGCAATTTTCATGCCTATTTTCCAAAGATATTCTTGTACATTGGCACCCCCATTCTCGTAAAATGGTATAAGAGAAGACAAAAAATAAAATAGCTTAGTCTTTCAAATTTTTATCAACCAGCCTCAGGTCTTGGCGAAACTCCCATAATCTACCCACAACTTGGTTGTTGGTGGGAAAATGTTATTCTTTGTTGTATGACCTACCTCAAATGTTATGTTCACAAAGTTGCTAAAAATATAAAACAATAAGAAAAAATTCAAAGGTACAACACTTAGTTACAAAATCCTTGTCAATATCATTTCCATCACAAATAAACCTATTGCTTGAGATATAGTCATACAGGTAAAAAACTTGGCTTTCTTGATAGTAGATACATTCTAGACAATTCAATCTTTGCATCGGAGATTGTTGAATGGGCCCAACAAACTACTCATGATGCCCTTACAATTAAGTTAAAAGTTTGACAAGGCTTATGATTGCATCAAATGTCCTTTCATTTATAAAAGGCTCAAATGGATTTATTTTTAACCCTAAATTATTATCACACATTCAAAATTACAAAATACCAGTTGAATGAAGAACCTTCATTTGAAGGTGATGTCATCATGACCTTTGAATGAAGAACATTCATTAAAAAATGATGCCATGTCAAGACTTTCAAATGAAGGTATTTTTTATTTTAAATATTTCATGTCCAAAATGCTTTATAAAAGGAACCTTTGCATGAAGGACCTTCAAATGAAGACCTTAATTCAAAGGTCCTTCATTAGAAGATTCCTTCATATGAAGGTTCCTTTAATGTCATCCCATTATAGCTCTTAGAGTTGTTAGAGATATTTTTGTTTCTAAGTAGTAGAGATTGGACCATCAAATAGTGTCATCATGACTCTACCAAGATATCCATCAAATTGATAAACCCTGACTTAAAAATATGAGTTTCCAAAAAAATTGCCCCTGTCAGCCCTAGGGCATCAATTCAATGCCAAGTTTCTTGCTTTAACATACCCCTAAATGCAATGAACCTCTATCATACCATGATGCACACCAATCCACTGAGTTACAGTTCAAAGACAGTGGGTGGATTGGTGGATGTCATTTTTATTTAGCCCTCAAACCCTTACATAGATACAACATGGCAGTCCCTGTATTTGATTGTTTTCTCCCACAAAATAGTTATTGAGCACTTCAAAACAAATAAAAATGAAATTGAACACATATATTTATCTACACCAATGATCTTAGAGCATTTCAAGCTTGTACGGATCCATACAACACAAAAGAACTTCATAAAAATAGTAAAAAAATAGAAAATTGCTTCAAGAACGTGGTATTTGATATGAAATTTTGGTATCAACTCCTCCAACAATTGCAATGGGATGGGAATACAATATGATAGAAGTGAGATAAGAAATGCATCATTTTAAGCATCAAATGAATATGCAAAGATGAAAGAAAGTGCTAACCCCTTAAACTGAAAAAGTTTCTTTTAAGTTATCAAATCCTACCATCATACATAATCAAAATGTTGTTGTTTCAAATGGCTATGAGCACTAACTTTCAATATTTTAAGATGTTGAAACCTTGTAATAGAGAGTTAGAATATTGATTCGACCACTCATCCTACCTTAAAACATACCAAAAGTCTCCTAGAAATTAGACATAGGAAGATTTAAGATGACTTAAACAATTTTTATTGCCAAAGCATAAACTTATGACGACTTTACCAAGCCTAGTACACACTCCCTCCCCATTAACCACTTAGACATATGGAAATTAAATGTAAATTTTCTGCTATTTTTAGTCATGTAGGTGTCCAATAAACCACTTGGTGGTATTTCCCTTCAAGTTTATTTACTTGAATGAGGAGCAAAATTCCTTTGATTACAATTAGAGAATACCTTTGAGGCCTTAGTTGTGTAACTAGTGGACCATAGTCACATTTAACACTTGTTACAAATTTTGGGAGTTAAAACGTTAATTAGATTTGATTTGTGATGGACACATTTGGATGGTAGTAACAATAGCTTGCAATCTATCAAGACTTGATTACCTTATAACCTGTCAAATTCTAGCGATGAAATGATAGATTAATCATAATGTCACCTTGGGATCACATCACCATGAAATAACTTCATCCAACATCCTTATGAGTGCAGGTACCACCAAATAGGTATTTGTCAGATTTGTCTTCCTCGAGCGATGGAAATTCAGGAAGAGAAGAGGAAAGTGAGACATGTAGTAGGTCTAAAAGAGGGAGATCAACTAGAGGTCAAAAGATTAGAAGAAAATTTTGTAAATGCATGGAATTTTTTCTTGCTGAAGGGGGGTCATGTTCTTATGATGATGAGAGCACAGGCGACATTGAGGCACCCTTGAGGTGCAAACATCTATGGAAACAATGGGTACCCAAGGAACTTCCTCCAATAAACACTGATCTTTGTGTCAATGAAAGGATATATCGCATAACACCATCGTCATTACATGGTTTGGGCCTATTTTGCATGGACGACATAAAGGTTTGTTACGAAAAAAGTTGTTGAATTGATGGAGTATGTTGGACCCTGTTATAGTTACAAAGATTGGATGTAGCTGGTTCAATATACACGAAGTATGCGTGGGTATGCACTATCAACAAATTATATACAACTAAAAGATAAGGATCAAAATAAAGCAGTGGCTAGGTACATTGATGGAAGGCCAAAAGCATCAAAGAATATTGTAGGGTTTATAAATAGTACACGACCTAGGTCAACAAATAAGCAACCCAATTGCATATTTGAGGCACATGAGGGAAACCGTGTATTCGTATGTGCGATAAAGTCAATAACTGTAGGGAAAGAGTTGCTAATCGATTACAATTTGAATCGCTTAGATACAAACACAATTACTATGGGGGTGGTATGTACTATATACCATTTTACCCAACTTCTAATTAATGACTCCAATATACCATTTTATTATTATATTTTTTTTCGTAAGTCTATTGGTTTCATTTCGGTAATTTTTATATTTAATTTTTGTCATAGCGGGATATTGATCATACGGGGAAGGCTCCGGCCCAGATCACAGATCGTGATCCATCTTTAGGCACTTCTACCCGACAGGTTTACCTCATTGTAATTGTACAAATTAGATACGAGCAAATTTTTTTATTATTATGTTTTTTTCATGAGTTTATTGGGTTAATTTCGATTAACATTTTTAATATTTTTGTTGTAATCGACTGATCAGGGAAAGGCACCAGCAGTACAGGAGAGCATCCATATGGAGGTGCAGTCACTATTATGCGATGATGAAATCACATTTTTCACAAACCCTATGGATATGATGAGGAAGGCCCAAAAAAAATACAATGAAGAAATCCTTCAGTTGGTATTCATCGTGCCTCAAACAGATGAGATAAGAGAAAGGGTTAAAATATTGTCTGAGAGAGCATAAAACTTGCAAGTAAGCTGTCATGAGATCTTTAATTATAACGTAAGTTCATTCATGGTTTTATATTTTGTACTCTTTTATATCATGAACTAAAATATGTGTTGTTTTTATAGGATTATTTGCGTCCTCATCATGTTGCTGGCCATGATCAGGGTACTACAAGTGTTGCCCGAGAAGTAGGGGTTGGTACAAGTGTTAATCCTAATCTTCCTATGCATACACCACATCATCTGACCCCATCATCCATGCCTATATTGTCGACTGAAATGTTAGCAACACATACCATGCAGGCATTTAGTAGTGCACCCTCTGGCAGCGAACACATGCCACTACATGTGTTAGTACATGTACTTGGGGATGCAGAGGCCACTAGTATTGGTGATGTTTTAGAATCATTTCCTGGATCTTTCTGTATTACTAGTACGAGAACACTTTCGATCACATTTGTGGTGACCAAGGATTTTGTTCCCATAAAGATGGAGAAGGTCTCAAGTACTTTAAAATGTTTTAATTATTATTATATATAATCCAATTGAAATTTACTTATTGATCACTCTTTATAGACTAATGATCCCATGATCATTTTGTAGGAAATGATGTTTTTTATAAACATCTAAGTGATATTACATTGAAGCTCTTTGGGCCCACCATACATACACAGTGGAATGCCCAAAATCAAGATTTACAAGATGAGCTCATTAACCGTTTAGTTGTGTTGTTTAGTGGTAAAACATTCAACCAAACCAAGGTCCTTAAGAAAGCTGGTACCTATCTAAAGTATGTGAGAGACCAATATAGGTCACATTTAGAGAAGAACAAAAGTACGAGCGTCCCATCATGATTTCAGAGAGGGAGTGGAAGGACTTGGTGTCGGATGGAAAGGAGAAGTCTGAAAAGAAAAAAGGAAAGACACTATCGGGCCAAGGAAGGTATGTGATACTATCAACAATGTAATTATATACTGATTACTCTTTATTTTTACATAATCTAACGTATTTCAAAATTTTCATAGGTTGCTCGACACATCGAAGGCAACAAAGGAAAGACTAGAAAAACACGAGCAACACAAACTTGGCTTTGGTGGTTATATGAAATTAGTCGCACGATTTGTAAGTATCAATAAATGAAATATTGCATCCAAAAAATAAATTGCTAATTTTTTTGGTTTTATCACACCATAGAACCAAAATTCATGATCTTATGCAAAAATGTAGGGCTCTGATTTCAACAGAGTGCCCATAGAAGAGGACCTAAAGATTGCCTTCTAGCAAGGCTATGGAGCCCTGGCTGAACACTTAAGAGTCTTGACTGGGCAAACACAATCTTCCATTGCATCCAACATGCAAGTAAATAAATTCAATAAAGTTTATTTAAAATTGAATACTTTTGAAATCTATTCAATATTAATTTCCACCATAATAATGTGCCTATTTGTTTTAAACAGATAAGTAATGATAATACTGCACATGCCATTGGAATGCAGCCTGATGAGGGTGGAGCACAATCTATAGATGAAGGCCATGGTGTGCATCCCGGTATTGGATGTATTCATGTGCTATACAAAACGTAGTATGGATTAATACAATTAAACATCTTTAGTTGAATTTGGTGTATTAATCAATGTAACCTTTCATGTTTCAACTTTAGAGCATGTAGAGTGTGATCAACATGTTGAGCATGATCAGGCTAGACAAGATTAGGAACATGATGTGGCTCCATCAGGTAAAGAGGACCACTCTAATGTTCTTTTAAACATATTTAATTGCAATTGGTGTATTAATTAATGTAACCTTTCATGTTTCAACTCCAGATCAAGATTTAGAGGGTGTTCAACATGTTGAGCATGAGGCTATGAGAAAATATCAGGAACATGATGTGGCCCCATCAGGTAAAGAGCACCACTCTAATGTTCTTTTAATTAATGAAATACTTGTAACAATAATAATAAAACATATCAATTTAACATTTCTTTGCTATTGCAGCAGACCCCCCTTGCAGCGATGTCCATGTTGTGAGTACACGACTAGGCATACATTAAGATCACGAGCAGAGCTCAGAACAATTGGAGGGGGGATAGATGATTTTGAAAATGATACTCCACTTCAGATTTTTTTAGCTGCAAAAAAGAAACAAAAAAAAGTGATTGTACTCATATTATGACAACCATATTTTTGATAATATGTAAAAACTGAAAAAATGAATGTTATATGTTAATGAATGAATGTGAATATGTTAATGAATAAATGTTATATGTTAATGAATGAATGTTATATGTTATTAATGGATGAATGAATGAATTAATGTGAACATGTTAATGAATGAATGTTATATGTTAATGAATAAATGTTATATGTTATTAATGCAGGATGAATGAATGAATTTTATATGTTATTAATGGATGAATGAATGATTAATGTTATATGATCGGGTATGGGGAATTGAGAGTGATGTGACCGGGGGCGGGGGGGAAAGGGCCAAATGAGCTTCCACCTTCACGTGGTTGGCCCTGTTAAGTAGAGAATATTAAACTATTCTCAAAACAAAGAGAAGCTCAATAAGGTAATGCACTTTTCAATATAAGAAATGCATCGTTTGAAGCATCAAACCAATATGAAAAGATGAAATAAAGTGCTAAATTTTCACTATGAAAATTGTGTTGTGTGTGGATTTGGTTTCAAAGCTCTGTTTTTAATTTATTTTAGTGGTCTCTAAAATTTGACTTTTGTGCATAACACGTTAGTGGAAAATTTGACAGCTCTGAAGGGTTTAGAGGCTCGATTGAGATAGATACACGAAAATTAGGATCTTGTTGTTGATGGGAGGCTTCCACTTAACCATGAAATTTTGTACCATCTGCAGGTATGCAAAAATTTCTCTACTTACATTCATTCAACTTACTGTAATATAATATCTGACAAAAATCTCCTTTTCATTATACTTAGATGGATTTTCATGCCATGTTCCAAAGCACATGTTTTAGAATAGGCAAGAAGGATGTTGGCAAGGGTTGAGGAATTTGGCTTTACACCTACCAATTGCATAGTTTACTTCATTCATCCAGCATATTGCCAATGCGTTTCACAATTGTTGGAATCATATCCTATAATTACATTACTAGTAAAATTAAAATATGTAAGTTTCAAATATGGCATTACATATCTTTCTATGAAGTTTTGAAAGAAAATATCAAAATGGAGAAGTATTAACATAATAATCTGCATAATTTCTAAGAGATCAGGGAATTTTTTTGCAGAGTTATCTTGAATATATTTAAGACAAAATTAAATTATAGAGATTGAAGTAGAATATCGGTAGTCTAAAATCACTAGTCAACACATCTTAGTAGTAACTCAATTCAAGAGAACTAGGTCCACTATCCATTATCCAGTAAAACAAATAAAATCAATTCATAAGATTATTCTGTTCTAATAGGGTTGACTAGTTGCTTGTTTCTTTTTGGTTGTCAGGAAGTTGTCAATATACACTTGGTTTTCCCGCCTTCTCTTGCCTCGTGGCTAGAGAGTTTCTGCAGAAGACATCAAAGTAACCTTCAAGATTGGCAATGGCAACGAGTACAAGGTCAGTATAACTTAATGCTAATTGGGTATGATTTTATTTGTTCAAGACCAATTTAGATTCATTTTCTGCTCACACTACTTTTATTTACATTTATGTTTTGCTAATATCCATTTTCCTTTACATTGATATTCTTCTATACATATTGTGTTTACAATAATGTTTTCCTTAGATCAATTCATAAGATTATTCTGTTCTAATAGGGTTGACTGGTTGCTTGTTTATTTTTGATTGTCAAGAAGTCATCAATATACACTTGGTTTTCTCGCCTTCTCTTGCCTCATGGCCAGATAGTTTCTGCAGAAGGCATCAAAGTAACCTTCAAGATTGACAATGGAAATGAGTACAAGGTCAATATAACTTAATGCTAATTGGGTATGATTTTATTTGTTCAAGACCAATTTAGATTCATTTTCTGCTCACACTACTTTTATTTACATTTATGTTTTGCTAATATCCATTTTCCTTTACATTCATATTCATCTATACATATTGTGTTTACAATAATGTTTTCCTTAGATCAATTCATAAGATTATTTTGTTCTAATAGGGTTGACTGGTTGCTTGTTTCTTTTTGATTATCAGGAAGTCATCAATATACTCTTGGTTTTTCCGCCTTCTCTTGCGACGTGGCAAGAGAGTTTTTGCATAAGGCATCAAAGTAACCTTCAAGATTGACAATGGAAATGAGTACAAGGTCATTATAACTTAATGCTAATTGGGTATGATTTTATTTATTCAAGACCAGTTTAGATTCATTTTTGGTTCACACTACTTTTATTTACATTTATGTTTTGTTAATATCCATTTTCCTTTACATTCATATTCTTCTATACATATTGTGTTTACAATAATGTTTTCCTTAGATCAATTCATAAGATTATTCTGTTCTAATAGGGTTGAATAGTTGCTTTTTCTCACCAAATTGCTCATTTTCCACAAAATTAGATTCTAGTGTGTAGTTTAATATTCACTAGTTTTATTTTTTAGCAAAATTAGAATCCAGTTCGTAGGTTGTGCTTGTTGTCCATGACAGTCCCCTTGATCTCATGACTCATCATAGGTTTTATATTTTGCTCCAATTTTTGATCAACATCAAATGTGGCCATCATTATATCATCCATAGCCTCCATATTCTACAATTATTCATTGCTCATTTCTCATACATAGTAACCAAATAATGTAGACCTAGAGCTTGGACTTCAGATGTATGCAAAAAATGATAAATCCCTGCCTCTGTAAGCCCAATTAAACACAACAACTGACATGTTGTTTGATATTTTAAACAGTCATATGATTATCCTTTTTCTACCTTATAAACACTTACTCAATGCATACAATAGTTTATTGAAATGCAAAGTTGAATGGACTCTTAACTCTTGACACTATTGTCATTGCATTTGTCAAATAGGGTTAAACATATTGTGATCTAAATTTTCATAATGAAGTCTTCTAGTTTGTCCTTTATATCTCAGTATTGATGACAATCCATCTTGTCTTTTACTACCCCTTTTAAATGCTCATGGTCTTGGCACATCAACTTTATCTCTTTGATTGACCTGTCCTTATGTCCTGTCATTATCCCTATGGATTCAATTTGGAGCCTCCTACTACTTTTAAATATCACCCAGAGTCACCTCGATAAGTATTTCGATCCATTTGTATCTTCATCGACAAGAGATCATGTATCGCTAGGATATTCTGTAGTTTCCCCGATGTGGTGAGTCTCCCCGATGATTATTCTTTTGATCTCAAGTATATCGCCAAGATTCTTGCCGATGCAATCTTATCGGCATCACATTGTGGGTCGGGTAGACATTCAAAACTTACTCCGATGGTATATGTCTTGCCGATATGCTTCCCTCGTGCTTCATCGATGAGACAAGATGAGTATCTCGCCGATGAAATTTCATCGCTGAGACCATAGGTCAATCCTCCCAATATATCTTCTCAGGCAATTCTGATCGCTGTAACATTCTTGATCTTTCACCGATATGCCTACATTTGAACAAATAGTTTTTTTTTTTTTTAAATTGCATTGTTCCGTCAAATTTTTGACAAACCTCCAAAAGCGTCTGACAAATTTGCAATATATCCAACGAAATTTCATCATAACGACTTGCCTATTTTGTCGCGAGTTCGATGAAATACTGTCATTATTTCAATCTGAAGTATGTCGCCAAGACTCCTGCCGATGTAATCTTATCGGCGTCACATAGCGGGTCGGGTAGACATTCAGAACTTACTCTGATGGTATATGTCTTGTCGATATGCTTCCCTCGTGCTTCATCAATGAGACAAGATGAGTATCTTGCCGATGAAACTTCATCGTTGAGACCACAGGCCAGTCCTCCCGATATATCTTCTCAGGCAATTCTAATCACTGTAACAGTCTTGATATTTCACTGATATGCCTACATTTGAACGAATAGTTTTTTTTTTTTAAAATTGCATAGTTCTGTCAAATTTTTGACGCACCTCCAAAAGCATCAGACGAATTTCCAATACATCTAACGAACTTTCATCGTAATGACTTTCCTATTTCGTCACAAGTTCGATGAACTGCTGTCGTTATATTTTGATTTGAAGTATGTCGCCAAGAATCCTTCCGATGTAATCTTATCGGCGTGACATAGCGGGTCAGATAGACATTCAGAACTTACTCCGATGGTATATATCTTTATTGCTGAGACCATAGGCCAGTCCTCTCGATATATCTTCTTAGATAATTTTGATCACAGTAATAGTCTTGATCTCTCACCGATATTTGCAATATGTTGAAACTTTCATCGGAATGGTGACGAACTTTTGTTGTTAATCTGACGCTTTCACAAAGGTATGCCGCTTGTGTTTTGGCTACTGTTCATCACTAGATCGACGAAATTACCATCGCGGTTCTGACAAACTTTTGTTGTTGATCTGACGCTTTGGCAAAGGTATGTCGCTTGTGTTCCAACTGCTATTCATCGCTAGATCGACGAAGTTACCATTGTTGTTTCGAAAAACATGCGTTGTGAGTTCGACGTTTTAAAGTTCATTTGAATATCAACAAAAATTGAGTGACGATAATGATTTTTGTGATTCGTCGGTATACAGACAATAGATCATCAAAATTCCAACAAACTATCGTTTAAAATTGGAGTCAAATTTAGTAGTGTATCTTGCATGTTTCATCTTGGCCAACATGAGAATTTTTTTGAAGCTTGCAAAGGATATAAATAAAGGATCAATTTTGTTGCAAAAGGTATGAGAGTGTGAGTATGAGATGAGGTATGTGTGATTATATGTGTATGAAAGTAAGTTGAAGATAACTAAGGTTGTTAAGTAGAGGTGTTGAAGATATATGCCAATTTGAAGAGTGGTGATGTTGTGGAGGTGATTGATCAACATATTTTGTCAAGTATGTTGTGCAAAGGTTGTAGCCTCTTTCTATAAGTGTTTTTATTTGTAGGGAGTTGTAGTTTCCTTTGGTTGAGGCTATAAAAGTATGTTTTAGGGAGTTGTAACTTCCTTTGGGTTGTAGCCCATAATATTTGTTGTAAATATTGTTTTTATTTGTGAGTCTTGATTTGGACTATAGTTCCAAGCAGTTTCAATCCAAGACAAAAGATGTCTCTATGTAGAAGGTCTCAAACACAATATTCTCAGTGTAAGTCAGATGTGCAATAAAGGATACAATCTTATATTTCATGATCAAGGGTGTGAAATTAGAAGAGAAAATTTTGGTAGATTGGTGGAAGAAGGATCTAGGATAGATAACAACTTATACAACCTAAAGGATGTTAATGGAAGCAGTTGTCCTCTAGAATAGACTCGTGAATGTTGGTTGTGGCACAAGAGGATGGGGCACATCAAATTTAATAATCCTATGAAGATAAACTCCATACAAACAATAAGAGATATGCCAAATATTATCAAACATGCAAGAATATTGTGTAAAGAGTGTCAGATTGGGAAGAAGACAAGGATAAGATTCAAGACCAAGCAGTATTTTTCCATAACACCATTGGAATTGATTCATACCAATTTTTTCAAACCTACTATGATAAAGAGTCTCCAAGGTGAAAGGTATTTTATGTTTCTCATTGATGATTTCTCTAAGATGACTTGGGTTACATTATTAAAAGAAAAATCATAATCCTTAAGAAAATTTAAGATTTTCAAGTCAATGGTTGAAAATGAAATGAATGCTAGAATCAAGTGTTTAAGGTCTAATAGAGGTGGTCAGTTCACATCAAATGAATTTGAATAATTTTTTGAACATGGAATAAAGAGGCAGATCTATCTACTACTAGAACACCTTTGCAAATTGGAGTGGTGGAAAGGAAGAATATAACTATTTAGGATATGGCAAGAAAAATGTTGATAACCAAGTTGCCTAATGTATATTGGAAAGAAGCAGTCCATACTGTTGTTTATATTCTTAATAAAGGTCAACTAAGAGTGAAAAACACCAAGACTCCTTATGAGCTATGGTATGGAAGACCAACAAATATTAAGTAATTTAGAATTTTGGAAGCAAATATTACATCAAAAGAGATGAAGGAGGTTTGGGAAAATTTGAATCAAGATTTGATGAAGGTGTTGGTGTTTCCAATTGATTATCCGGGTTTTCCTAAAGATTAGCTAGTTATTATGCATATAAACCCTAGGCCAATGGTCAATGAACAAGAGAGACTTTACAATTCTCTCCTCTACACTTTAGGCTCTACAAAACCAAGGTGGGTTCCCCTATAACATCATTCGGTAATATAACTATTATTTGCAATGATGCCTTTGATAATAGATTATTCACACTAAATTTGTAAAGGGTATGTTTGATGGGCTAAATCATCTTCAAAACCCTCTATATGAAATGTAGTATTTTATAGTATGGATTTGAACATAAAACAATGAAAAATATAATAATGTAAAATGTGTTTAGATTTTAGATTTGATTATATCTTAGACTCCAACTTTGTGAATTAGTTTGACCAGTGCCTTATCCACAAAAGAGTCTAGAAATGAAGAAAAATTCTACAACAGACTAACTTATGGCTTCTTATAACCTCACTTCCTAACAATGAGAAACCAACAAAAGAACGATGCTATTATACTACTAAAAAATCCATATTGCAACCACACTATCCTTAATGAATGAGTTGAAATAAAATTCATTCTATTCCTTGAAAAGAAACTAAAAATTAAAGTATCCATAACACAAAACATGATATGAGAACCAAATATAATCCTTGATTATATTGATCCACAAGATAATGTGTATAATAGTGGAGACTATTACAAATCGATATCCAAATTTGAGATAGTATAATGAATAGTTAAGTCATTTGTTATTACAAAGAAATTAAAACATTCCTTCTCTAAGTTTATGAGGAATTACCTATACAACCTAAAAAATATACAAATACTTACAAAGTCTAAGAATCAAAACCCTTTGAATGAGACTCAAAATTATCTTTTATAGATACAAGGGAAGCAACAAGCAAAAAGTCGCATTCAACTACCTATTCACTAGAAGACAAAAATCTAGGTGATGGCAAAATTTACAAAGGATAAAAATTTATTACAAAAGTTGATAGCCACCTAAAAGTGGTTGGATATCATTGCAACATTGAATTTAGCATATGGGAGATGATTTCCTAAAAGTTATCTCTTGTAGATGATATGACACCCCTGACATTCTCTGCCTGACAAGCCTATGCAACAATTATACTTGGTTGTTGGAAGCCGATTGAAATGTAACTCAAGATGTAATACCTTATTCTTCCATGTCTTCTACTTGTCATGTTGACGTGTCAATACTTGGTGGAATTTTTTTTGACTCTCTCCAAATGTGATTTGTAATCTTCAATCAAAATATACGTGCGAGTTCAATGAAACCTAATAAATTGTATTCTAGTTTAGTGAGTGCATCAATACTTGAGTTTAGTTGGTTAACATCTACCTTTCATTCCTTGTTTATTTTATTATAAATGGGCGTTATAAGATTTACAAACTTTGACTTCCACTCCACATATGTTATGACCTCATCCTCTTCACTCAAAATTGAGGGTATTTAGAACTATTCAAAACTATCAAAAGTGTTCAAATCCTTTTTCATTAGATCCCTATACCTTCTATGATGAATCAAAAGGTCATCCAATAAATCTGACTTATTCAAAATGTCAAATACTAAACTGCCATCAAAATTGGGATTTTTGGAAAGAAGTTTTAGCTCCTCAATCTCATGGGGTAAACCAACTTGGAAGAATATCAACCTCTCCATGCTTGATTATGGTTAGAGAATGCATCCCTCAATATGGTGTAATTATCCCATACTTTATTTAGTTGGGAGATGATCCTTGACAACCTATGCTCCAAAAATGTTGTCAACTAGGTAAAAAACCCTCTTCACAACCCCTTCTTTTGTTGCTCTAGCCTCTATTTTTCTTTGTTTCAATTCCTCTCTCAGTTCCTTAATCTCAGTGACCAATTTATTTCTATATTTTTATATGGAGGGAGCAATAGCCCCTACATTATTTTGAGCCTTTGTTGCTAAGGCATTTTCCTTATCAAGATCTCCTTGCAACTTCTTAACAATAGCCTCAGTGAAGAGGGATGCATTGACTGTCAAGGAAATTGCTTGTGTTGCACTTGTGTCCTCCACTCTTTGATGATGAGATTACCTATGAGATCATTTGGGTCACTTATTACTTGTGCCTTGTTGGTCTCTAGGAAAATTGACCAAATAGCCAAAGTTTCAGGTCTTGGGTAGAATCTTGAACCAAAATACAAGGCCTTTGCCTACTCCTTTGAGCTCAAAATTGGATTCTAGCCCTCATGCCTCTTGATAAAATAAAATTAAATGGAAGAAGAGATGTCCCATCCCAAAAAAATAGACACCCTTCCCTCTTTGCTAGTTCTCTGCCTCTTTAAGGAGTCTTAGTGTTCATCTCCTCTTTGACATTCTTCCAAAAAAATTATTTGATGTCTTTCTTCTCATTCTTAGAGAGGCTTCTTCCTGAGATGGTCTATTTCAATTCTCCCCCCCTTATTTTTAAGGAAAATTTCCTTAAACTCCTATGTGGTCATGAATTGTTCATCTTTCAAAAATTCTTCACAAGTCTTAGCCTTTACATCATCCACCACCTTCCCACCAATTTCAAAATTGATGACTAATCTGTCATTGTGGGGCCTTTTAATTAACATTTTATGAGGGGGTAGCATGTCTTGAACCATGAGAGAATCTCCATTAAACTCCTCAGGATCAATAGGATAATCCACCAAAGGTCCAACTATTGTATTTATTAATT
Organism: Sequoiadendron giganteum; assembly: GCA_007115665.2. Classification (NCBI taxonomy): domain Eukaryota; kingdom Viridiplantae; phylum Streptophyta; class Pinopsida; order Cupressales; family Cupressaceae; genus Sequoiadendron; species Sequoiadendron giganteum. The sequence goes on along the minus strand of CM021103.1, from coordinate 115,941,178 downwards.
GTAGGGGCTTAATTGGCCAAGGACTTGGTGGTACATCTGCTCTAGAAGAAGGAGCACTCAATCTGCTTGGAGTAGTAGTAGGTACATTTTCCAATAGCTTGTTAGAATTGTCTAGCATAGTCATCAATCTAACTATGGGGTCTCTGATATTCAAAAATGACCCTTGGAAAGAACAACCAACCTTCTTTCTCGTATTCTCTGCAATTTGGATCTTGACCCATAGGGCCCTCCTTTATGAAGCTTGTCTCTCTGAAGAGAAATTCTTGATCAAATCTTCTATGTTGCTAGGATCATGGTGGTAGGCAAAAAAATTGTAGTTGGTCCTCTGTCTGTGGATGAATCCCTCAAGATCAAAATTCCTGACCTTATCCACCTTCATCCTATATGGAAACAAACTCTCATTAATCAACTCCATACCTTCTTTTGATAAGGCTGTAAAATAAAAAAATATCATTGTGCCTTGGAGGAGGGCATGCTTCTTGTTGTTCCTGAAGTGAGTCTTATCTAACTCATTCATCTACTATATTATCTCCAAATATACCATCATGTCTAGAAAATATCTAGGTAGCACATGAGGTTGTACTAGGGTCCCATACATCTTGATCATAGTTGAATCAAAGTAAAAGAACCAATCTCCCTAGTTGTGATCAATTCCCTTTTTTGGGTGAGGTCTTTTGGCCTAAAAAATCTTTTTACGTCTTCTAATAGTCCCCAATCTATTGGGAGACCAAGACCTTGTCTCAAGGGCTTCACAAAAAACTCCTCAAAAGCAGAGTAGTTGGACTTGTTGTAGTCCTTATCCGAAATATAGGTCCATTCCTAGACCGACAGTATCCTGTTCTTGTCACCAACTAGCCTAACTTGAAGTTGTGGATGCCACACTTGTACTCCGCTATACAAAAGTAGATGCAAAAGGAGAGAGTAGTGCTTGAAGTGCACAAAACTAAGATCTCTCTTCACAAAACAAAGGGACTTGTGTAACTACTTTGCAACATACCCTACAAAGTCATAGGGTTTATTGGCATCCCTAATCTATATGTCTATTGCAAGAACCATTAAATTGACAATAATTTAAATTTTTTTGTCCATTCCCAATAGCTGGAGTAGGGATAAGTAGGTCTTCTAAAAATAATCTTCAAATATGTCATAAGAAAAGGGTTCAAGGTCACCTCTGCCAAACCTATGTAATTCTCTTCGTGGCCCTCTAGGCCTGAAACATGATAGCCATGTAACCCTATAACCATCCTTGTTCCTCTCATATTCACTGTCAAGGGAACCCAAGTCAATTGGTAGTTGTTCATTGGGGTTCTGGTTGAAGACCTTATAGTTGTGATCCTTGTCCAATGGCATGAGGCTCTTGCCATCCATTGTGAATAAGGACCTTGTATCAGGGTTATATACCTTGGGAATATCTCTAATCAAGTCCATATTGATGAAGACATTGGGCACCACCATTTTTCTTGGTCCCAAATTCTAGATATTGCTCACTAGCATGTCTGTATAGGCCCTTTTGTAAGCACTTTTGAAGAGTGCATAAGCTTTGCATGTGAGAATGGGGTCTCTACAACTTCCATTCCTATCAGTGAGTTTATATGTTATACTCCTCAACCTTGGACCTACTCTTGGTTTTTTGAATGATCTTGGGAGCTATGCAATTCTTTCCTCATTTAGTGTCGTCTTTTATCTCTTTGAAGTTCTAGCTATTTTGAATGTAGGGTTTTATAAAAGAAAACAAGGGTTCTATACGATTGTAACTAGGGTTTGAAAAATTCTCAATTGGTGGAAGATTTCAAAAAAAAGTGACAGCATATACCCACTATAACCCTAGTTTCCCTTCGTGCTTCAACTAAATTTAGAAACCCAACTTAGAATTACCTTTAAATTTATAAGACTTTAATTTGGAGTACTTACTTGCTCTATTGATATCAAAAACTTTAATTCACTAAAAAAACCCTTTTCTCGCTCTGAGAATTCACAACACTTTTCTTCAACACTTAGCAATTGTGATTCAAATGATATTGAGTAAAATATTTTATCTCAAGCCTTCATGAATTTGATAGGTAGCGATCCCATTCACCATTAACTTTTTGCATGCTTGAATGCTCAAGTAGTAATAGATGTTTTCCAAGTTTGAATGTGGATTGTCGATCTCAAGACCAATGGTGATCATGAAGATTTGAATTTTCCTTCATAAAGTGACAAACTTCTTTTTTCATCATACAGACAGGTGTCACCATTTTGGGGACTCACAAAGGGATAATAAGACAAAATTAGAACTTCTCAAATAGGAGAACTCTCCATGAAGTATTATAATCATGACACTTGTCACAATCTTGTAATATCACAAGAACATAAAGTAGTACATTTCTTGTGGATTTTGGCCTAGATTTGCATAGATTTAATGTTCTAATGTGGTCAACACATTAACATTAGGTCTTGGAGTCTTTTAAATCGATAAAAACCTTATGATGTCTTGCAAAAGTGTTGTGAAGTGTTGTAACACACTCACACTTTTCTAGGACCCTTTCATTACAATTCACTTAAATAACCTCTTTTTATCACTTACCAAGTCTTATTTAAAAGTTTTGTAAGGAGTTGTAAAAACATCTCACACTTTTCTAGGCTTGTCATCAATAATCACACCTTTCTTATGCCTTAAATGGCCCCATTATGCACTTACAGGCCTTATTTAAGTGTCTTTTTGAGAATAAACCTGGTAAACATCATTTAATATATCTTAATTCCTAACAGCCACTTAAATTGCCCTGGTGGGACCAAGTCTCCACCTTGGGAGACTTAGTCCCATTTGGCTTAAAAATAAAAACAAGTTCAAAATTCTGGCAGGTTTTTATTCTCTAGACCTTGAGGTCGGCCTATGATGTGGTACTTTCAAAAATTAGGGCATAATTGTGTATAAATATAAGGTTTTCTTCTCATTTTTCATCTCTAAGCACCTAGAAGCGCTAATTTTATCTCTCCTCTCTTCATTCACCATTCTTCTCAAGCAAAATAGGGTTTTGGCATTCTAAGTCATCAAGAAGCATTCAAGGGAAGATTCTTCATCCATTGCTGCAGAAATTCAAGATCTATGATCATGGAAAGTTTCTAATTCCTTAATTTCATGTTCATGCTTCACCTTATTTCTTCATTTTGGTTTAATTACCTAAAATGGGTTTGACCAAGGCAAACCCCCATGCCCTAACATCCAACATTTCTCTTTCTCTCTTTGTGTGTTTGCAGATTTAGGTACCTTGAAGACTTGGAAATCATTGAAGAATAAGCTACAAAGTTGTTGAAGACACCTCCTTGTTGGCTAAGTTAAAATATCTAGAAAAAGTCATTTATAGTGCCGAAAATCATAGTTTCAGATCCAGATACCTAGAGGAGCAGAAAGTGCAGACCGAGGGCTTTTGTTTCCATTTTTGGGGTTTTAGAAAAGAAAAAGTGGACTAATTCACCATCAATGGCCACTTAGTCCCACTTCACATGTTTTTTGGAGTCTTCTATAGATTTGGATACCCTTTTGGCTGAAACAGGCTTCAATATAGTTTTCCAGATTTGGGACTAAGTCGCCCAGAATGGCGAATTGGTTCCAGCAGGCCAAAATTCTAGAATCAACAACATTTCCAATCTTCATTCCAATCTGCAACATATTTCTAGGTGCATCCTTTTTTTTTACTTCTTTGTTCTATTTTATTTACATTTCTATTCATCTTTCTAGGTGTTTTTGCATACTACGATGTGTTTTCAAACAAAGTGCATTCTCTAGGTTTTGAATTAATAATTAGTTTCTTTTATCAATTTTCAATATTTAGGAAATTCTATTTACACATATTTCAATCACATTAGCATTAGTATTTAATGAACCCTCCAAGTTTTTGTGGGAAATATCTCTCCTTTTAGGTGAAAAACCCTAGAAGTGCAAGAGAGCACCTTTCCCCTAAAATTTGCGGTTCAAACAATAACACCCGTAGCCCACAAAATTCAAAAATGCTAACAAAAGATAAAGCTAGAAAACCCGCCAAGAACCCTACAACAAAACATCAACACTAAGGTTGGCCAACCAAAAATAACAACAAAAAGCTACAACATGTTATCAAGCACTTTGGTTAAGTCCATATTATCAATGATGACCCTATCCTGCATCTCGACCACATCCTGAAGATCTTGGAATGAAATGGCTGCCCTTTTCTTAGTCTTTCTCCTCATTTGGATGCAGGGGCCAACCTCCAAATTCTTCTCCTCGCAAAGACCATTATCCTCATTCCTATCCTCCAAGTTCATACGGTTAACCTCAACAATGGTCACCTCATGTTTTCCCAAATCCAAAGACTGACCAGTCCACTTAATGGCTTTATCCTTCAAAACCAACAAGCCCTTAGTACTAGTTTTCAAATGTTGATTACTAATTCAAACCACAATCTACAAATCAATGTTGATCTTGCTCATTCTTTTCTCCATACTCACTGACCGCTCCTCATTGATCCTTTGAACAAAAAATTCCAAAGAGGTCAACCTTTCGTAATGGATTTTACCAAGTCTGTTGGCATCCATAGCTAGCTTATCAAGAATAACATTCATGGTATTGACCTTACCTCTCACCATCCATTCCCTTTGGTTGCAGTTCACTAACATCACATAGACATCTTGCCAATATTTAAGCTTGGTATTAAGCTCCTTCACTTATGAAAAAATCCATTTCACAAGTGAGAGAAAGTTACAAGTGTCATCCTCCACCATTCTACAAAAAAATTCCATATTAATCTCCTCCCAATTGACCAGCTCAATAATAGGAATATCAACATTCTCAGTGGGTTCCTCCTCTCCAAGGGAATCCTCAACTTCAATTACCTCCACTTTCACCTAGTGCTTCTTAGGGATGTCAGCCAAACTAGCCAGAATTTCAAGTTGCTCTACCTTAACTTCAAACTGCTTAACTTTCTCAACATTATTACCAACAGGAGACTCAAAATCATCTTAGCTAGGACCAACCACCTTGGAATTCACAAAACCCTCATCGTCCTGCCCAATATTTTGCATTGGTTGCTTGTTTCCCTCATTAACTTCACCCCGAACCCCTTTAATAATAGGAATAGGGGAATTCTACAAATCTTTCAACTAATCCACACCCTACTTGACAACACACTTTCCCTTCTTAGGGCGCCTTTTCTTCTCCTTCAAATTATTTTTCACCGAAGGAATGTTTGCACAATGACCTCCCTCATTTCAACATTTGTTTCGTAACCCTTAGACCATGATTTTGGGTCCTCAGATTCATCGACAAACTCACCCTCATCCTTCGAAGATTCATCATAAATAGAGTCTTCTTCCTTAGAGTCCCCTTTCCACTCATCCGTTGACTCACTGGTTTTATACCCATTATTACTGCCTCCTTTTTTATGAACAAAGAACTTAGGAATAGTAGGTAAAACCTTCATTTTAATGTGATCAATTATAAGATTCATGAGGCCTTCATGAAAAATAGCCTTCTTGGGGTTCTTTCAGTGATCCTCAATATTGGTTTCCATGGATACAAGCAAGTCAAAGGGAAACGAAAGCAGATTTTTGTGGAAGAAGTGATTAAGTAACATGAAATGGTAACCATAGATAATAGATTACCTACCCTCCAGAGTGAAGAATTGCGAAGAATTGCATTATCATGAGAACAATGTCCCTCCAAAGCAGTTTAATGGATTTATGGGCATAACCACCACTACTAATGCACCTAATTTTATGCTTCTCCAAGCCTTTAAAGAAATTTTCTAAGGTCGTCTTGGCCACAAACCGGTCCCTATAAAACTTCCTTCCCTTTGAAGGAAGACTAGTAACCTCAAGAATGAAGTCCTCAGTGATGTTTACCTCCACACCTTGGTAAGGCAGGACCGTGTTGTTCCAACCATTCACAAAAGCCTTCATCACCTCTGGGTCAGAACCACGAAGCCTCAAAAAATATGGGCAAACACCACCCTTCTCCAAGTGTTCCCAGATGGGCTTATTACCACAAAATTCATCACAAGAGCTTGACTCCACTTTGTAATGAGCTCCTCCCATGGTAGACTGCAACAATCTACCCACAACCTGCTCTTTGTTCTTATGCACAGAAAGGGTTAATCAAACAAACCATAAGAAAATGCAAAAAATACCCACAATCCATGTGAGCCTAACAATCCAAGTACTTCCATACCTCAACTCCCAACCCATGATCTCAAAATCATCTAAAAAGTGATTATTAGATGAGCAGGCACTGAACTCAAAGTGCAAAAACCAACCGAGGATGAAATACAATAACTTATCTCCCTTGTATCCGCTTCCTTGACATGACAACTGGTCATAATTAGATATATTTTGAAGATTAAACGACATGGAATCATAAGTATTCCAATAATTACGAGCCATCACTCCTAAATTAGCGAACCCATCAACAAGCGAGTTGGCCTCCCAAAAAACATGAGTAATTCTCACCTCAACAAAAGAATTAATTATAGAAATGGCATCATTAATCAAATGAGATATAAACCAAAACAATGGACTAATCTTAAGGAGACAATTTATGATATTAAGGGAATCCGCTTCTAACCAAAGTCTAGTAACCCCCGCTTCTCTAGCCAACAAAAGGCCATGATAGGCTTATGCTGCCTCTGCAAAGTGGTTTGTCTGGGTTCCCAAAGGGAGCACCACTGCAGAGATAAAACTACCATTCTCATCACGTAACACTCCACCAAGGCTAGCAGGTCCCAAATTCCCCTTAACAAAACCGTCAAAGTTAACTTTGAACCAACCCTGAGAGGGAGCTTTCCATCAAACCCCCTCCCTAGAAGCCTTAATCTTCTTCATCAGAATAGAAAGATCATAAGAGAGGTTCCAACGATTCCCCACCAACAAATCATAATTGGAAACAACAACCTTAGAACCCGAGATAGGAAGCACCGAGCATTAAAAAAGAAAATTTCCCTTTATAGCCTCACAAATTTTGAAAGCTAACCTTGAAGGAGGGAGCTATAGTTGAAGGAAAGTATGGTTATTTCATTCCTTCCACACTCCCTAAGCCACATGTGGCAAGATAAAAGACAAAAGCATCGAGAGATCCAAATTTTTAGAAGGTGCCACCCATTGGAACCAAATTTCCAAAATAGAAGTAGGAAACACCCAAGAAATATGCCACCTTTAAAAAAAATGACCCCACACATCCCAAGTGAAATTGCAACCAACTAGAAGATGATAGCTATCCTCAAAAACTTCTTTACACAAAAAATACCTATTTGGCATAGCCATACCCCTTCTTGCGAGATAATTAAGAGTCAAGATCTTATCTTGACAAAGAAGCCAGAAGAATATATTAATTTTAGGTAAAATATTTGCATTCCACAGTCGACCCCAAAAGGGAGGGGGACCAACAATCTGGGTTTGAAAAGAGAAGGTCAAAGACACTAAGAACTGACCATTAGGAGAAAACCTCCACACCATAGAGTCATCAAGAGAAGAAGCAGGAATGTGAATCAGAGAAAGGAACAAAAAAAGAGGTTCCAAATCCTTGTTAACTAGATCAAGTCTAATCCACTTACCCTCAAATTTGTAATTAGACACATGAAGGCCCCATTCCCTAATGCAAAAGTCTTTCAACGGGGTCACCCAAGGTTTATAATTCAAAGGACCATGCCCAATCCACCAATCATCCCAAAACAAGATCCTCCTACCATTCCCGAACACCCAACACAGACCGGAAAAAACAATGAAACGGGCTTTCAACATGAAATTCCAAAGGGCCGACCCCTGAGGGGGGGAAAAATCCACCCGCAAGAGATCTCTAAACTTATCCACCCCCTCAAATACTTTGAAGAGTAAATATCAGTCCATTCCTTACCATTCAAAATAAAGTTCCACAATTGTTTAGCAATAAGGGAAGAATTGAAGTCTTTTAGCTTACGTGGGCCTAAGCCACCTTGAGATTTTGACCTGCAAACCTCCTCCCAAGACAACATATGTAACCATTTCTTCTCCTCCACACCAAACCACATAAATATTTTCTGGATACTATCAATCTTCTCCCAATACCTCCTAGGTATTTGAAACAGGCTTAAAGCATAAACTAAAAGATTCTACAAATTAGACTTGATTAACTAAATTTTTCCAACTTGGCTTAGAAGGGCTCCTTTCCTCCCAAAAATTTTTGAATTAAACTTTTCAATAATGCCATTCGAAAAGGAGTTTGGAACCCCATTAGAGCAAATAGGAAGCCCTAATTAGATTGAGGGAAGAACCCCAATTCCACAATCCAAAATACTAGCAATCCTCAATTAACAATGTACCAAAGTATTAAGAAAGAAAATAGTGCTTTTAGGAAAACTCACCTTTTGTCCAAAATCCACCTCATACAATTGAAGAATAAGATAGATAGATTTGGTTGTAGCAACCGACACCTCAGCAAGAATAATAGCATCATCAACAAATTGTTGATGTGAACAACAAATTGTTGATGCGAACAACAAAGATGATGCGAAGAAGGATAAAGGCCTCTGAAAGCCCCATTAGAAACTGCCTGAAGAAGATATCTGCTCAAAGACTCCACCATAATGATAAAAAGAAAAGGAGAAATAATATCTCCTTGTCATATCCCATGGAAGCTTCTAAAGAAGGCAAAAGGCGACCCATTCACTAGCACCGAAAAGGATTGTGAAGAAATTAATTGACCAACCAGTTGTAGAACTTGATCCAAGAAGCCAAACGCCTTCAGGATATTGCATAAAAACTGCCAATTTACCCGATCATAGGCTTTCACCAAATACAACTTCAAAATAAGCCCAGACTTCTTATTAACCTTAAGAGAGTGAATATTCTCATGCACCATGAGCACCGAATCCAAAATATTCCTACCCAGAACAAAACCATTTTGCTAAGGAGAGATAATCCTAGGAAGGAACCTTTGCAGTCTAGAAGCCAGGACTTTAGAAAAAATATTATAGATAGAGTTACACAAATTGATGGGCCTGAAATCACCAAAATGCACAGACCTAGGCTTCTTAGGAATTAGAAAAATAAACATAGAATTCTATTCCTTAAGAAGTTTCCTACTACCAAAAAACTCTTTAGTAGCATTGATAACACCCTTAGCAATAATATCCCAATAATACTAGAAGAAAAACATTGGAAACCCATCCGGCCAAGGAGATTTGTTTCCTCAAAGGAGAACACAACCTTTTTTTTTTCCTCATCAAAAGGAATACCGGAAAAACCCCTATTCTCCTCCTCTGTAGGATTAAGAGGTCAATCCTCCAAAATAAAATCCTCAAAGAATGACCGGGAAAAAAATCTAATATCAACATTCTCTTCCAAAGAGTGATTGTCCATGACAATTTTGGAAATCCTATTAGAGGATCTATGCTTCAAAGTTATGAGATGGAAGAAACGGGTATTTTTATCCCCACTTTGAAGCTAGATAGCTCTAGGCCTCTGTTTCCAGAACTCCTCCTCCTTAGCCACAATATTGTGCAAACTAGCTAAAAGGAAACTTTCCTCCTAGAGAAGTGACAAATCATTCCCGTTGGCCTGCATTCTCTGCTACAAGGTGTCCAATTTGGCCTTAAGCTTAGATTTCTCCTTAAAGATATTTCTAAAAGAGGATTTGTTCCACTAGATTAATTTTTTCTTAACAAAAGCAAGCTTCTTAACAACTTTATACATAACAAAGCCATCAACATTAATAATCCACTAGTCAATAATTCTAGACCGTAACTCTGGGTGGCTAGTCCACATATTTCAAATCTGAACGGGAATGACTTTTTATGAACCAATAGCTCAACATTCAACGATATAGGGAAGTGATTTGAGTCAAGTCTAGTAAGGGTTGAAAGGGAGCAGGCGAAAGATTGCAACCAATTAGGTGAAATCAAGGCTCGATCCAACTTAACTTGAATGAGAGCATCCCCCGTACACCTATTGGATCGTGTATATGATGCTCCACACAAATCCAAATCCAACAATGCAGTATCACTGATGAAATTCATGAGATCAAAATGGTTGTCTTCTGCAACCTGGGCATCCCCAAACTCATCAGAATCATTTTGCAGAGTGTTGAAATCCCCCATAACTAGCCAATTCTGAAAAGAGAATTGGGATTGAAAAATGTGCACGCTCCCCCAAAAATGCTTCTGAGCACATTTCAAATTAGGAGCATAGATGTTAGAAATCGCCCAGGAGAACTTATCTCTGGGACTAAAAAAGAAATAGCAACATGAAATTATTAAAAGAAAGCAGAGTAGTACCCGAAAAAAGCAGTGCAGTATCATTGATGTAATTCATGAGATCAAAATGGTTGTCTTCCTCAACCTGGGCACCCCCAAAATCATCAGAATCATTTTGCAGAGTGTTGAAATCCCCCATAACTAGCCAATTCTGAAAAGAGAATTGGGATTTAAAAATGTGCACACTCTCCCAAAAATGCTTCTGAGCACATTTCAAATTAGGAGCATAGATGTCAGAAATCACCCAGGAGAACTTATCTTTGGGACTAAAAGAGAAGTAGCAACATGATTATTAAAAGAAAACAGAATAGTACTCGAAACCACCTTAGGATTCCAAAAAGTAGCCACCCCATCAGAGGCCCCATCAAAGTCAAACGCCTGAAAGCCACAATCCTTAAATAACCCACTCTTAATTTTTTCAACCTTCTCAACCCCCATCTTAGTCTCCTGAATAAAAATGATGTCAGGACGGTGATCTCTCACAAGATTTGTAAGAAGATCTTGTTTAAAGTGAGGATTATTTAATCCTCAAATGTTCCAAGAAAGGATCTTCATAGAAGATTCTGCGAGGAGCCCTTAAGAACCATCTCAAGCAGAGTAGACTGTGACCCATCAACAATGTCAAGTTTTCTCTCCTCCTGGATTTTCTGCAATGAAGGTCTTCCTCTACCTCTCAGCTCCAAACCACAATCCATCTTCAACCGGTTCGTCATAGCCATGCCCACCAAAGGAGTAGTTTTCTTCCTATTCCAATATTAAAGTAGAGGGAAGAGGATACCCAACCTCTGCCACCAGAGAATCAAAATAACTACAATCATTGAAAAAAAAGGTGAGCACCATCACTTTCTCTAAAACTATAGACTCCACCTTCAACTCCCTAAAATGCACCACCTTTGAGGCCACAACTGGTCCCTCCACAAGAGAACCAAACACAATAGAATCCTCCTTGGACAAGGAATAAAAAACATCTAAAAGCATCTTTAGAGGGGTTAGATTATCAGGCTCAACAACCACAAGATCCAGAGACTTATCATCCACCTCCTTTGCCAACCCCAACACAAGCTCCTCTTCAAGCAAAGCCTTCAACTCAACCTCCTCAGATACTTCCACAATGGGGTTGATCCTAGTAGACTCCAATGAAGAGCCAATAACACTCCTAACAAGAGCCTCACACTTGACACCAAAACCCAACCCATCCGAAACAAAAACACCCAAAGGCTGACCATCACTCACAGTATCCACCAAGGGCTCAACTATACTCAACACATCCCAAGAATCATGGCACCTACCAATCTCCTTCCAAACTTTAGCAGGAACAAAGGATAGATTAGGGGCCAAGATATTTTGGGGAGGCACCTTAGGCTTCAGAGGATAATTCTTTGCCCAATGACCAACCTTCTTGTAGTGAAAATAGACAAAATGGATAGACTCAAACTCAATCGCCTGATCCTAGACTCCCAACTTAGATTTAATCTTGATAGAAGTTAGAAGATCTGTAGCCTGATCCAAAATCACACATAATCGAGCATAGACCAATCGATGCTGAGAAGTAATCAAATGGTCAATAGATAAAAAGTGCCTGAAGGTAGATGCAATACCTTTGAAGACTTGCTCATCCCAAAATTCAAGAAGAAGCCCTGGCAAGAAAACCCACACAAGAGTCGAATCAAAAGAGTAGGAACTCGGGGAGAAGCCTACCTCCCATTTCTTCAGCACCAATGTAGATTTTCCAATAATCCAGCCCCCCCGCCAAGACCTTCAATAGATCTTCCTCACAAGAGAACAAAAAAGATAAGAAGCCCTTAGCAAGGTCCGCGACCTCAACCTGTCCCTTCAAATGCCACCGATTCTTTGACAGGTTTCAAACCAAGTCTATATTGGGGCGGGGTCCCAAAAACTTGCCCACCAATAATTGCTCCATAGACAAAATACCATTGTCAATAATACAATCTGACACAAAGATAGAATAGTCACCAAAATAAGGGTCGACAAAGAAGTCCACTAGAGGAGAGGAACTCTTTTCCTTAAGCTTCAAACCAAATAGCTTAGACCAATTCTTTTCCTCCGACGAGGCATCAATAGATTTTTGAACAACTCCAGAATCAACAGAAGTCTCAGGATCCACAAAAAGATACCCCACCTTTCCTAAAGAATTACCATTAGTAATCGGGCTGCCAAAGATAGGGAGAACTTTTGAGTTATCCAACGAAAAGTACCCAAAATTAGTCCCATCTATTAGACAACCATTCAACACCTCCTTAACTTCATCTTGACCTTCGCCATTAATGCTATCCCTAGGAACATGGCTTCCCGCCTTCAATAAATTTGAAAAAACCTTGCCCATAGCACCACCCGCAACATCACCCACAACTCCACCTGACGAAAGATTCATTATCATCTACATAGGCAAATTTCTTGTGATTAGTTGTTAGTCTATTTTCTTACACCAAAATCTAATTAAGCTATGGGAATTTTTGAATGAAATAAGAAGTCATTTGTTTGTTTACATATCCGTGACATGTTTTTTGTGTTTAAATATCTCTTTCAACAATTATTTTAGTTAGAAGTCTCTTATATGATTTTTGGATTGTAAAGTGGCACACACCCAACACTCAAGAATCAAAGGGATGATTCTTCTTTTGAAATAAGATTAATGATCTCCTCAAGGTCTCCAGGGTTTCATTTTTCAAATGCATAGGATGACTTAAGGGAGATGAAAATATATTATAACAAGGGCCATGGTGGGAATCTCTTCAATTTTATTTACAAGTCAAGTGAATCTCAATTTGAAGTGTTGCTTGGTTACAATGCACATAAAAGATGAATAATGAGTTGCAATACACACATGGACCGGTTGTAACAAACTACAAGATATTCTACTCTAAATACTAATAAAAAAGAGAGAGGAAGGGTTAGAGAGATAAAGTCCAAGGATCCAAGAATGAATACTATGATAACAGATGAACATAAAAATAGTTGATGAAGCCTAGTGTCAATCTATAGTTACAATAGTAGAGAGAAAACTAATGTTCAAAGGAAAATTAAATTCTAAGATCTCAAGGCCATCATACACCATATACATGCATAGTAAGATGGTTTGAACACTAGAAATCAAGAAGATTAAAAAAATAAAAATTATTCATTGGAAATAAGTGCTCATTACATTTAAAGTTGAAGGAAAACCCTTAAAAAAGTAGAGGTCAACTAAATTATAGCCCAAGAAAAATGAGAACCAAGAGTTGTAAAAGCTATCTTTCTATATTGCATATGTTATCTTTTATGTTTTTCTATGCTAACAAGACTTCATTTTAGCTTCTAGTTACATTGCCTTTAATGGACGAGGCATCCTCATTAGTTACAAGATATTATTCAATATCCTAGAAAATTAATTTTAAATTATGGCTCCTTTTGAGTTCTTTATAGTCACAAACCAAGCCCATACACAAATCCTCTAATTTGGTACTTTCAGATTCATGAGAATGAGCTTGGATGATGTAAATCCACGTTAAAAGTATTGATCAATTATGGTGATCTATCAAAAATTACTTGGTCAAATTATGGAATTCCTTTTTCCCCTATATTAGAGATCCCTAGGATACTACAAGCTATGTATTCATTAACTTCCTCATCCACCAACTCATCTAGTTATAAATTTTTAAAAAATCCACCATTGAATCCTATATCAATGGTGATCAAAGGTTCAAAATCATAGAATTAACATTTAAATCTACTAAAATTCACCTTCAAAGAATAAAATTCCTTAAATATCATTAGTTAGGTTGCATTAGGGTTTGTACATGCTAAAAGATGAGGTTGTATGCATGATTAGGTAAAACAAGGGCTTGGATGGAAAAAAATTCCATGCTCAATATCTTCTATGTGCATGAAAATGTCATCACTTTGTTAGATCAACCACTAAAATTAATCAAATGCGATACAAGTTTGCCTACCTGGATTAAGTTGTATATGTGGGATACATGTGATAAGTAGGGATTGGTTGACACAATATGACTAGTAAAGTGCAAAAATATAAAACTTGGAGGTAGATGAGCAATTTATAGGGAATATAAAGATGCATATAAGGATTTGAGTTTCATAAGAAAAGGAAGTGCAAAGCAATGAAATTGGAAGTAATAAGGGAATTTTACAATTTGTAATATTACATATAATTTTACATTTACATGGCTAAGCCATGCAAAAATGCAGAAGTTAGAAGTAGAAGTGCAACCTACAACTATGCAAAGTTTCATTGGAGGTTTGTCGGCCTATTAGGTTAAATTGAGTGGAGTTAGAGAAGGTGAAAATAAGTAAGGAATAGGGATGGTACAAAGTGCACATAGAGTCTTCAAGTCCACAAAGAAATATTGAGAGGAAGGGAAGAGGTATAGAGATGTGAAACATGCACAAAACTTTCCCATTTTTGCAAGGGGGAATAAAGGGGTCTTATGAGTGCAAGGGTGCAGATAAATGAAGGAAATGGGATCTACAAGTCCACAAAAGTGAAGAAGAAACTAGGGACATGGGGATTTAGGAATATGGGGAATTAATATAGTGGTATAATTTCATGCTTGTTTCACATTTTTGAAAAGGATAAAGAATATAGTGGAAAAAAGGGAAGTAGAAGGAAGTGATGAAGCAAGAGAACTATCTAAGTCCTTGAAAGTTTTGAAATTCCACAAAAACATAATTTAGTAAAAATTGAATAAGAAATTCCCCACTTTTGGAATGTGTGTCCACATCATGGAAATTTGAGACTTGAACATCATATATTTGATTCTTCAACTAAGATTTTTTACGTTGAGCAACTTTGAGGTATGATTTTTGTATTGTCAATTATCAGTTATGAATTTTAAAATAGTCAAACCTTATTATTTATGTATTGTCAATTCCCAAGCCAACCAAGAGGTTGGTTGGTTTATGAATCCATTTGTATTGGTTTAATGTTAATCATATGTGAAGTTTCATCTTCAAATACTATCTCTATGTGATTGTCAAACTTGACCATAACATATGTTGATGGTTTTGGTGGGGCACTCCTAGGTTTGTATATTATATTTTAAATAACCCTAGAGCTCCATTTACAAGACCTACTTCTATCCAAATATTGGAGGTTGACAAAACCCTAACATAATTAACAATTAATAACTCCATATCAAGTTCATCATTTTGACATCATTCTAGTGCATTGGCATTGCCTACTATGGTTGCAATGCTACATGTAATAGGTCATTTAAATTAATGTAATTTTCTATTATTATTATGAATATTATCATTTGTGGTGAAAAATGAATACTAGTGTGGAATTATTTATTGGTGGCTATATATACATCAACATTAGTTCTTGTCATTAAAAAATTCTAATAATCAATTTTGAAACTCACATCTCTTAGATTTCTGAAAAGTTGACAAAATCTTTGTTGGTCCTCACTTTATCCTTCTTGTTTAAATGTCTTACCAAAGTAACAATAGTTGAAATCTTCCTATAGTATTTATGATGTTTTTTTACTATTATATGATGTATCACTAATGTGAGGTAGTTATCCTAAATCTCCAACCAAAATCATAGATATACCTTAAAAAATCATATGTGTATTTTTAAGAAATGCTTGATGAAGTTGATAGTTTTTTTTACAGGAAATTTTCTTCAATGAAGTTTATTTCTCATCCAATGTGTGTTTTTATATGTTGGATCTCTTCTTGGAAATTTTTAAGTCAGTTTCCTTCTAATTTGGAAAAAAATAGGATTGGGATTCAAAGTTGTGAATGGATGGTTGAGGCTCCAAAATTAAACAATACAAATATACTTGGTGCAAATAATAAAAGTGGAGATTTCCCTATGAATTTTTCATCTTGAAGAGTTTAACGAATAACACCAATTTGATATGATTTTCTTAATTTTATTAGTCTTTGAATTATCATGCATAATAGAAAATCATTTTGAATTTAATGATAATTTGTCAATATTATATCAAGCGTTTATTTTTTAGCACCCAAGGTTCCATAGTTTATATTTGGTTCTATATCATCATCTATGAGAAACCCATTATCTTTCATAGTTCTTATGAATTGTATTTATTAATTTGTGTACTTTTCACTTTGATAAGTTCATTAGTCTGGGGTTTTTTATATATTAGTATATCTTTGTCCCAACATATTTACTTAAATAAATTCCACAATTTGGCCACACTGTGTCCTAGATATGATTTCCCACTCATGTTCTATTATATTTTATTAAATAAGTTGATTATCTTCATTTTAGAATCACTACGATCTTCAACTTATTTTGGAATAGTCATTCACTTAACATGCGAAGGATTATTATTGAATAAATATTTGATTTTAATGCATCATTATCAAGTCCAATATTATTTTCTAGATCACAAAATTACTTGTAAAATAATAACTTTGAGCAACAAAAAATAACCCATTTATGTGATTCACATGTAAGAATGGATCCAAACCTTGGGAATAATATCACAATGGTGTCCATACTTATTGCATTGCTTTGTCATATATTTTTGCCTCTCATAATAGTTTCCAAGAAAAGGAAGTGCAAAGTAGTGGAATCTAGATGTAGGAAGTTTGCCCTTTTGTATTACTACATATAAGAGTTATGTAGGTTTGAAAGGATAAGCAACGCAGAGATGAAAAAATAAGTAGGAGTGCAACATATAACTATACAAAGTTGCATTAGGGTTCCATAGGCCTACAACATTATGGAGATGAGTTAGATAGGGTGAAAGGAAGTGAGGCATAGGGAAAGTGCAAAGTGCATGTATAGTCTTTAAGTCCACAAGAAAACGTTGAGAGGAAGGGAAGAGGTGTAGAGATGTGAAACCTAGGAGAGAAGGATGTTTGTGGGAAATACAAGGGTGCATTGAAATTTCACATTTCTTAAAAAGGGGATCAAGTAGTCTTACAAAGATGTGGGGGTGTTGGGAAGTGAAGGAAATGTAGACTACCTTGTCGAGTCTACTTGTCCATGAAGGTGAAGAAGCAAGACATGGTAATGCGATAGGGAGAAGTGATGGAATGAAAACTTCCATGTGAGTTTCATATTTCTACAAATTCTAAAGAAGGAAGTGGGAAAGTGGTCCAAGTAGGAGACAGTGCAAAAGGAGGATAATTACCTAAGTCCTTGAAAGTTCTAAAATTCCATAAATGCATAATTTTTTCCAATTGACTCAAAATTTCCTTATTTTTGGATCATGTGTCCACACCAAGGCCGCCTAAGACTCGAGCATCATATATTTGAGTCTTCAACTCGTACTTTTTTTATTTTGACCAAATTTGACTAACCTCTTAAGGGATGAAAACCAAAGATCAAAGGTATAGAAAAGAGGCATACTATAATGGGAAATGGGCATAGATACTTAGTCTAAAATAGTTGTGGAGACCAATAAAAATGTTCTTAGATTATATATAAATGGGGAACCTATAGGAAGCAAGACTAAGGAAAAAGCCTCACAAGCACAATAAAGGTCCCCACAGTAGGACTATTATACAATATTGATGGATCAAGAGGACAAACACAAAGGGGTTCCTTGATTTCACTAGAAATTAACAATGTCATTGTAAGGAAAAAATAAATATTGATTCTACTAGAGTATGCTCTTGAGAATTATAGTATAAGTGAATATGCTTAAGAACCCAAAAATGAGGACTTTCTATGATTATTTTTTTCAAAATAGCTTTATGAGGAGAATTCATCTTCATAGATTAAGAAAGAATGAGGGTGACTTATAATAATCATGTGTGCAAGTGAGTTCATTTACCTTTCTCATAAGTAGTAAAATTGATTAATAGAACTATAAATTGGATTACTTCACCCATGATAAAATATAGGTCTACAAAGTATAATCATGCATACTAGTAGACACACTACCACATGCTTGGACATTGCTATATTTCTAGCCAGTTTTCCATAGCACTAATAGAGATGTCTCTCAATATTGTCAAGGTATAACTCTATCATAAGAAAACTGTCCATAGGTGGAGTTACTCAAGAGTGAATTGAAATAATTAATTATTTTATTTTATTTTTATTTTACTTCATATTTTTTTTTTCTTCTAATCTTTCCCTTGTTTTCATACTTTCATTTTTCTTATCATTATTTTTAACTCAATTCATAAACAATAAATCTCATAGTTCAAGTTCAAGACTATTATTGGAATTATAAGAGGGGAATATCAAAATAGATTTTCATCCAGCATAAGTTACATATAATAAATAGTTTAGCCAAATATAAAATATAATATTAATGCTATGATTGGTGTATCATATGTTATCCTACAAATTACTAAAATCCATGAGATAATATAAACCCTGAATATATTTTTAATGATGATTATAGTAGTTCCAAATTTATGATCTCCTAAGTGAGAAATACTTACATTAAAATGTCATAGATCATTACCATAGTAGGTTAGTTATTAAGATGACTTACATGGATAATAATCAAAATTTTAAAATGTAGCTTAAAAAGTAGGGACAACAAGAATGGGTACTACCCCATGCTTGGACATTGCTTAATTTCCAGCTAGGTTTCTATAGCACTTATAGAGATATCTCTCAATATTATCAAGGTACATAGCTCTATCATAAGCCAACTATCCATAAGAGGATTCACTCGAGAGTGAATTGAAATAATTAATTATTTTATTTTATTTTTATTTTACTTAGTATTTATTTTCTTCTTCTAATCTTTCCCTTATTTTCATACTTTCATTTTTCTTATAATTATTTTTAACTCAATTCATAGGCAATAAATCTCACAATTCAAGTTCAAGACTATCATTGGAATTATAAGAGGGGAATATCAAAAGAGATTTTCGTCCAACATAAGTTACATATAATAAATAGTTTATCCAAATATAAAATATAATATTAATGTTATGATTGGTGTATCATATGTTATCCTACAACTTACTAGAATCCATGAGATAATACAAACCATGAATATATTTTGAATGATGATTATACTAGTTCCAAATATATGATATCCTAAGTTAGAAATACTTACATTAAACTGTCATAAATCATTACCATAGTAGGTTAGTCATCAAGATGACTTACCATAATAATCAAAACTTTAAAATGTAACTCAAAAATTAGGGACAACAAGAATGGGTGTCAAAATATTTTTACTTTTGATCATATTTTTACTTACAAATTATATTAGTGAAATTAGACTTTTATTATAAGTTTATTAAGTTTGGGTTGCATAAGGAGAGACAATGTAACACACTCCATTCATTTTTATTTGGGAAAGTAAAGTACACATTGGTAATGACCATACTCTTAATAAAGACAACATAAAAATAAGTCTTCTCTCCTTATACCTTAAAATAATGACAATCTAAAGGGTCCCTCAATACCATCATATCCACATAAGGTTCACAAACACATTATTTTTTTCATAATTATAATTTAATTCCTCTATGTAGTCTACCTTTTTTCATCTCTATTGTTGCTTATCATTTTGAGTATCATACAACATAGGGCTGATGCAATATCTTGGCTGGATGATTTCTTATAAGCATGCAACCATGAACTACCAAGATACATCATAATAAGGAAATTAAGTATAGCCAACCAAGAATCATATTAGGGGAACCTAGTTGTTGTAATGTCCCCTCTTAAAAATTAAACCAAGCTGAATCCAAGAACTCATCATACAAATATAGTCATAACGTCACAAAAAGGGGCATGCTTAAGTAATATTATGAAATTATAATAAAGTAAAATTTTAAGTAAAGGCCTCTTATAATTCATGTTTATTTTAAATAGTAATTCCTCTCAAATGATTAAATTTTATTTGAAGAGTCGTGTCTAAGAAGGAAATCATATTTAAGAGAGGCCAAGCGGGGAGAATGATGAATTACTCTATTGTATGAATTCTACTTCTTGTTGGACCATTAGAATTTGGTTCAAATAACTTGAGGATGAAATACATCTAGGTTTCGAATGAGAGGATGAAAACCCCTTGATTTCCATCATTGGATTAGTGGACCAAAAAACCTGATTCATATCAAGGACAATCTCACCTAGGAATTGCATATGTAATTCAAACTAACAAGAAAATTGAAATTGCGGTCATTTGGTTTCAAGATATCTTTATATCCATATCATTGATTAATGTCCCTCTCAAGATTGTAGTGATTCATGAGTTTTTTATAGTGCCAATTTATATTCAATTTTACAACAATTCATATTAATCAAATCAAATCATTCTTCTACCAATTGTTGTGATTTAAAGTCCTACAATGCAATTCATAACTTATGGAAAATTGATCATTTCATTAGAGGTTGTGATTCATACTACTTAATTTAATTGGGAAATTAAAATATCCCTAAAGTGTTGTAACTCAAACTTGCAATTCATATTTAAATTGTAGCTCTTTGAGGCATAATTATTTAAAAAAATCTAGGGTATAATTCATAATAGTTTGGGTTTGTTTTTGAAGTTAAAATTGCTTGAGTGGTGCAACTATTCATCATTTCTTAAACACTTGCAATCTAGACACACTTAGAAGGGCCTAATTTAGATCAATTGAAGGCTGAATTATACAAGGAATAAAGCTAAATTTTGTTGTATTGAAGATGACTCCTACAAGATTGAATATTGGAAAAATAGTTATTTTTGTTGCATATATAATTTCAATGTTGCAAATGTATAGTCATCAATGACATTTATAATTTTTGTGAAGCTAACCCATGTTAATTATTGAAATAAACTTATAAATAATATAAAATATTATATTTGGGATATTACAATGGTATCAGAGTTGGATCTTGACAATTTGTGGAAAAGAAAGATCAGTTTTTTTTTAAGTAGAAAGTTGCATCACTATAAAGGTGCATACCTTTCCATGAATGGGTGTAATTGTCTAAAAATAAAAGAACAACCCTCCTATTAAAAAACTTGAATTTTTAAGAAAAAAAAAGGGTAATGATAAATTTGCAACCATAAAAATGAGATTAAAATTTAATAGTTGATCAAAGGAAAAAACTAGAGATTATATTTAGGTGATTGCAAGGGCTAGAAATATCTTGTTTGATGTGCATAATATTAAATTTACATCAATTATCCCATTCACCTTTCATTGTTTCAAATTGCAAAATTTGTTGGGTTAGGCATCAATCTTGTAGAATTCCAGTGACCGACAACAGGATAAATTAAAAGTACTCTCACAATTTATCATGGAATTTTTTTTTTGGTAATATAGATGTTTTCCAATTGTAATTGAAAGATAAACATAATTCAAGTTGTATAGTACAGTTCAATCATACGCAGGTTATGTGGCCAAATTTCAATCATACACAGGTTATGCAATCTGCAAGTTTCATTTTTTTTGTAACCCTTTATTCCTCTGTCAAACACTCCCTTCGACCTGTATTTAATCCTTTGTTTCATTAAATCTCTGGGCTTTTAGTTTTTATTCTCCCTGCGCCGACTTCTTTCTTCTCTCCATGTCTTTACTTCCCCTGCGCCGACTTCTCTCTTCTGTGCACGCAACCCCTTTGCCTCCTCTTGCTCTTTATTCTTCCCCTGCGCCTCTTCTTTCTTCTGTGCACACAACCCCTTTGCCTCCTCTTGCTCTTTATTCTTCCCATGCCAAAAATGAATAAACTCTCAATGGAATGACAACAATGTCGCCCTGCTTTGCCTTAAACGATCATGAATTCAAATTAGTTTGCACTTCGAATAAAAAATCAAAACCAAAACAAACAAAACTAAACTGAAATATTTTTGGATGATGCGGGTTGTCCATTCGCCTAAATGTTCTTCCATCAATATATGAATGAGAATAAATTATATAGTATTTGGGTTGAGTAGAGAAGATTGCTTCATAACATATTTCAAGGATGACCTCCTAATAGAGGATGGTGCATGAGAATGGATTTTTGTATGTGAAGAGTAACTAGTGAATGTTCTCTCTTGCTACCATAGGAAATGTAAATGGTACAAAGCTTCTCATTTTCTTATTATGGTATTTATTGGATGAAATTCTTGTTCTAAAGTTAAAATCATCTCGAAAAAACTCACAGTGTTGCATGTAAGTTCATATAGAACATGGAACTTAGTTTACGGGATTATAATAAGAACATACTCCAACCACCTATTTATGAAGGGAATCTATTGTAGAGTGAAGATATTTTTGTCATCATTGGAAATGGGGAGGAGGAATTTATCTTCACCGCTATTATAGGGTAGCCAATACTATCCATGGTTCAAAACTATAATGCTCCCTTGTTTCATGTTTTGGATAAGGGGGGAGGAAGGAAAATTTTGGTAGAAAGAATAATATTGCTTCTTGCATAGAAGATTCAACCAATAGTTGATCCAAAATTCACCTACAAGTCTATTTGGGCTAATAAAAATCAAATGGAAGCAATACTCATACTAATATGATCACAATCAACCAAAGTCATGAGGTTGAAATGCCATGCATAGAGACACCAAGAGATGTTGGGGAATCTAGGATACTTGGTAACAAAAGAGGCACAACTTAATCTCTCTCCTACTGTTGACTTTGAATGGCAACAACATTCTTTTTAGGTAGCCATCTACTTATCATGCTTGTGCTAGTAGATAGAATAGATAATCCATGGATATACCAATGTTGGAAGGAGATACTTATTTTCCGTAAATATTTCTCGTATGATGCAAGCTATGAGGATTTTTTTATCCCATAGGAATAGTGTTAGATCTCGTAGAGTTATGTATGACCGACACTCAAAGGAAGGTAACACACAAGTGCTAATTGAAAGATACTTTTAGAGAAAGGTCCTATTGGGATGTTCTCACTGATTAGATATTGAGAAATATTGAAAGAAATGGCACATACTAGGAAACTTTCATCTTCTCTACAAGTATTGAATGATTCGTTAATAATTGGGCATCAATTACATACGTTGAAAATATGTTTTTTTCGAAAGAGAATACATGGGTATAGTTGGAGTAGGTTTTCATCTCATGGTTGAGAAAACAAAATATACAATGATTAATTTATAGGATTGGAAAGACATACTTATTGCTCTCTAAGATTGTGGGGTATCCATGAATTTTTTGTCTCAAGTATATTTTGAGGTAGTAGAATAGGGTTTCGGTGGTATGATACTCCATACAACTGGAATCAACCTTATTATGAAATTGAAGGACTATCTTGGAAGATAGGTTGAGGCGAGCATAGTAACAACTTTTCAAGGACATCACTGTAGTGTAGAGTCAGACACAATTAAGACAACAGAGAAAGCACCATATAGTGTAGAGTTTTCAATTCCTAATTATATCAAAGTAGTGTAGTAGAACCTAATTGTATCACAAGGAGGATCATACATTGGAAACTACAAATCTGCAAGGTTGATTTGGGGCCCCAATAGCTCTACGGGCATCCTAGAGTTTGTGATTGTTTGAGGATAAGAAATCTTAGGAAGGGTGGACTACCATGTACCCTCTTAATAATTAAACCAAGATAGATCTGAGCACCTATCAAAAAATAAGGTCATATTGTCACAAAAAGGAGTGTTTATGTTATGAAACTATAATAAAGGAAAAAAATATTAAATAAAGACCACTTACAATTAAAGCTAATTCTAAATAATAATTTCTCTCGAATAATAAAGTCATTTGAAGAGTTATGTCTTTTCGAGGGAAATTCTATTTAAGAGAGGCCAAGCAAGGAGGAGACATAAATTGAACTATTTTATTATATGAATTCTACTTCTTGTTAGAGCATTAAACTTCAACTCAAATACCCTAAACAAGGAATACATAATACATGTGCAATAATGTTGCACAAGTATATGTTAATCAAGGCGAGATTACATCATAAAATAGTGCAAGAAGACATAAAGTATACAATTGGTCAAACTAGTCATATTTTTAGATATATCAAATAGCAATAAGAAAAAGGGAGAAATCATAGGGATGCTATATTTTCAAACTATTGATTTGGGGGTGAAAAGGCCTTGTAGAATGCTCCCTACAACCATGCCCAACTTCCAATCACCCTTCCTAGCTTGTCACAAGCCATGTTGACACTCAATCGATGAAATTGAAGAATCCACTAGCCCACTATCCATAAGTCTTATAGAATGTTTAGAAGGAGGTAAGAAGTTTACTTGACTATCATTCCAGAGTGTGGTGACTAGCTATGGTCAAGGTCACAACTTACATCTAGCGAGGAATTCATAGTAGGATGATCCATCTAGTTGTGATTCGACCTCAAGGATTCATAAGCAAGGATACATAACATAAAAATCATTCTTAAGAAATAACTGCTAGGTCTATATTGTTAGTTCAAAAAATAGTATCCATGTATAAATGCAACCATGACGTAAACTAAAATGAAACCAATTTGTTCATAACGTTTTAATTACTCAATATATATAACACTTAAAGTATTAAATGTATAGCATAAATTGTTGAATCCATACAAGCATTTAAAAATATCAATTATGATTACAACTTCAACGTTAGAGTCTCCTCCACCTTAATCCAACTTACATTAGGACACTAGAAATTTAACACTTCCATCTCTTTCATTTTATTAAAAAGTGAAATTAATTTGAATACTTTTTAATAATTATAAATATTTTAATATTTATAATATGTTTTTCTTACTAAAAAATTCCTTTAATATTTTTAATGAATAATAATTTAATTTTAGTAGTTTTAATATTCATATTTTAACTTAATAATTTGTATCTATTTTTTAATACTCATAGTTTCAATACTCATATTAAATTGCCGATTATAAAAATGTTTGGTCTTCTAGAAATTATCTAAGCAACTTTCACATCCTTACACAAAAGTATGGTTCTATACATGAGTGACCCTAAAATGAATGCATAAATATCCATTTCCTCATAAGAAAATATACATTCAAGATCGATTTTGATATGGCTAATACTTACCAAGGCATAAGAGTTATGCTCCTTTAGAAATAATAAAAGAATCATCATTTACAAAATCACTTAATTTTTTCATTTGACCAACATCAACTAGCCAGTCAAGTATCTTGACAGTTGCATCACTTCGAGCACAACCTTCTTTCTTCATTTGATCCATCAACCAAAAAGTTTTTACAAGGTCATGTCTTTGCCTGAAGGTGCGCAATAATATATTGTATGTGGCAACATTTAGAACCAAACCCTTCGTTCTCATCTCATTCAGCATTGAGAAGACCAGGTCAAGTTTGTTTTCCTTGCAAAAAAAATCAATTAATATACTATAAGTTACAACATCTGGAGTAATACCAATTAATTTCATTTTTAAAAAATACTTCAAGGCCTTATCCATTTCACCAATTTTGCAGTGTGCATCAATCAGACAACTATAAGTGACTACATTAGGAGTCAAGCCTTCATCTAGCATCTTATTCATGAGCGAATGTGCTCTAGAAAGATCCCCTGCCTTGCACAGACCATGAATGACTGTGTTGTATGTCACTTCATTAGGTTTCAAATCCCTTTTTGCCATCTCTTCTAACATCTTTCCTACCATGTTCATATCTCCCGTTCTACAAAATGCAGATATTAGTGTACTATATGTAATTACATCAGGAAGATGTCCCCTGCTTTCCATCTCAGAAAGAATCGTGAATGCTTCATTTTCACTGTTACTCTCACACAAACCACCAATTAGAATGCTGTAGGTAACAAAATCTGGTGAGAAGCCCTTTCCTAGCATCTATTTGAATAACTTTTGAGCCTTTTCCACCTCATGCAATTTGCATAGGCTGCATATCAAAGAATTATAAGTAATTACATTTGACTGTAAACCCTTTCTGTACATGTTATGAAAACAATCCTAAGCCTTGTCCGTACTGCCATCTTTGCACAGTCCATCAATAACTACATTAAATGTCACTTCATTGGGCAAATGACCAAACTCCTCCATTTGTACAAACAGATTGTAGGCTTTGTCTATTTTTCCAGCCTTGCAAAAGCCATCTATCAGGCTAGTATAAGTGTAGGTGTCAAGAAAATAGCCATCTTGTATTATTTTAGTTACTAATACTAGAGCCTCATCTAGTCTTTCTACTTTGCAGAGACCATCAATCAATGTGCTATATGTGACAATATTTGGAGAACAAAGAGCATGTCTCATTCCAGCTACTAACCTCAGAGCTTCGTCTTCCCTACCTACCTTACAGAGACCATTTATTAGAGTATTGTATGTAACATTATCAGGAGAAATTCCGTCCTGTATCATCTCAGCTACTAAAACAAGACTTTCATTTATTCTACCCATCTTGGAGGTTCCATCTATCAGAGTGCTATATGTAACAATATTAGGAAAACAATCACCATACCTCATTCTGTGCAAGAGCTCATGCGCTTCCTCAATTCGATTCCGTTTACACAGAGCCTTTGTGAGAGTGTTATAAGTGATAACATTTGGATGTATTCCCATTTCTTTCATTTCAGCAAGAAGGGAGTTGATTCTGCAGGGATCACCATAATTTCCAAGACCAGCCAAAAGCGCATTGAAAGATATGACATCGAGAGGACGGCGTTTACTTAGGGCCGATTGCTAACCGTGACAAGTTATTGAATGAGAAATTTCTAGAGGTGTACTTCATAGATGGACTATCAAATTTAGCTAAGCCTCCACATTCATATGTCACTAACATATTACTCATCACGGCCCTATGCCTGTCTTTTATTGTTAGCCTTTGTTACAACTAGAAGCAACTCTGTAATATGTTTTCAAAATACATGAAAAAAATAGTTGGAACTAAAGAGATTAAATCATAACCCATACCAGGATCAACTCTAAACTCAAGGGGATTATGTAATATAGCTTCAACTTCTAAGATTAAGTCTTTTCCATCAAGATCTATTGTCTTCCCATGCAAAGGTTTTCCATTTTATTTCATCCTGCAAACCTTGATCGACATCATTTTGAACCTTCTTCACTTATGAACCGGTTGAGTTGTAGTTGCATGGGAGAAAGGCTTTTTAAGTGAAGATTCAATTTTTTTATTATGAATAGGAAATATTGATCGATCAGGCACAAAAATATTTACAAATTACTACACAAATCTTCTAACAGTAAATGAATAGATACATGCTTCAAAGTGGGGTCAATTTTTTTCTATCTTACTAGTAGATTCATTGAAAGACTAATGTTATAGACCTTCCATTTGACTTATCTTAAAGAAATTAAAATTTGCACATCAAGCCCATTTATAAAACTGCTTCAGAAAAAAACATATTTAAATCTCAAATATAGGATACTAGAGCTGGATTGTCAAACATGAGTTCAACAATAGTTGCAATTAATGCTTCTAAGCAACATACATATATGTGGTGGCCACCACTGTATTGGGAAAATGTCCTCCATACTTTTCCCAAGAACCTCTATCAGTAAAGTTTGCAGCATCCAAAATCAACAACTTATTTCTTAAAATTTGAATTTAGCAATATGTTGCTTGCCCTAATATCTCTATGAATTATATGAGGTGTTGCATAGTAGTGAAGATAAGCAATACCCTTTGCAAAGCCAATTTATTTTCTCATTCGCCTTGGCCAATCAAGGAGGCAATTTGCAAAATGTTTCACATGGAGATGTGAAAGTAGATTGATCCTAGTTTTATCCCATAATCCCCATATTGGTTCTCCATAATATAATTCAATTCATAAGCTATTCCTTCAACTTTCTCCTTCAAGGATATTGATGCAATTTATACAAGCAAATGTTGGTTATTAGGCACTATCAAATTGAGAAACCCATCAATGCAGAACTCTCTTCCTTATTCTAAAGGACACTGTAAGTATCCATGAATGTAGTGCTTCACTAATTCTTTCAATTCACTGCTTGCATGTAGCCCCCTGAGCTTCCAAAATCAGATGGGTCACCACAAGAATCTCAAGTGTGATGGCCAACCCTTGCCATTTTATTCTCACTAACATTTTATTCTCTAAGGCACAAACTCAATCAAGGATATATAAAATCTATCCGCTAGTGTTTGACATTCCCAGAACACCTTCTTGACCAAAATACCCATGGGGTGAAAGAATCACAACATTAAAAAACCTTGGATTTCTACCTAGAAAATTTTCTAAGGTTGTCGGATCAAGTGCCTAAAGATTCTCCAAAAGAAAATGAATCATATCCAAGGCATGTTCTGCATTGTCTCCCCATATTTTCTTTTAAATCCCATTTCTTGAAATTTGTGCTCAAACTTTGCATATGGTGTATCCTAGGGAGCTTGTTAAAATTAACTTCAACCTTTACCAAGGTAGAAGGTAGCTTTGGGAGACTCTGCATTCTTTCATTTAACATGTTTAAGGATAGAAGATGAGAGGCTCAAGTGAACACCCAATTGCATCTAAAATATCACAAGCTACTCTCCCAAAAAGAGAAAAGAGATCTAGTAACCCATCTGGAGGAAGTTTTGCATCACAACTTGGTTATATTGGAGTTTGAATAGGTCTATAATCAAATGTTTCCTACCAAATATGTGGATTAGTAAAATAACCTGAAGCCTTGTTCTAGTCATGTGCTTCCCTAGAATGACTCATCTCATTTCCTTGGTAAGGTTTTGATGAAAATATATTCAACCAAAATCTATAGCACATATCAACATAATATCATCAAATAGGTAGCTCAATAATTGTTGCATAATATCTTGTAAGGGACTATGAAATTTTGTTTACAACAAGCTTGCATTTCTTCAAAAAGCAATCCATCTATAGCAACCAAGTTAATCAACCTAACACAGCCTAAAGATGACAAACCATCACCTATCATGGCATCTATCAAAATATTGTGCTAAACTCCCATTTCTAAGTTATTACCAACCATAGCTACTACAGATCAAAAATGCCAAGTCAAACAACTCCCTCCTAGATAAACTACAACTATCTTGAATTACAAATAATCTTGAATGCTCATTTCTACCATATAAAGATTTATAACTTCCATTAATAAACAACTGTTGAGCATAATGCTAAAAAGATCAAACTGGTTGAACTTTAACTCTTCATGTCAATTTTATGACACTAGAGCCTTGCCCTATATACAAGTCAATAGCATCTAGAAGATTTACTTAGCAGAGAATGCCTTGAAAATGTGCGTCTTACAAGGTAGATGATAAGTGTGAATAATTGAAACTTACCCAACTCCTTTTGTAGTTTGTGATGCTCATTAAATCCTTATCTGAAACATGTCATAAATAAATAAAAAATGTATATCTTCCATGCCAAGAATGGTGGATGACTCTTTCAACATTATTTTATTTGATGCAACATGCCATGTCCATTTTCCTTGCTCCTACAATGTGGATGCTCTTGCAATGAGACAAGGATTTGTCTCTATGCCAAGCATGGAAAGCTCTTTCAATGCCATTCAACAAAAATACTAATACTCTTTTTGATACACGAGTCAAGTGAAGACAAAATTGAAACCCCTTTCATTTTTACTTGGCGCATAAGACTTAGCAAAGTTTTTTCCATTTTCCTTTTGGCATTGGAAACTAATAAAACTTAATTTCCTTCCTTTTTTTGCAAACAAGTGGTAAACTATAAACCAAGGGTGAAAAAATATCAATATCTTTGGTGACCTTTGTGGATGTTTTGCTTGCTATAACTTGGAAGACAAGTAGCCTTATACAGTCTATTGGGCATAGGAGTCAAGAGAGACCTGAAATAACCTAAAAATTAAACTTGACAACTTGCTAGTAACACCTTAGAAAATCTACCTAAACACCTAGTTAATTGTGCTTCAACACTTGGAGAGAAGACAAACTAACTATGTGCATCAACACTTATTTACTTGGAAGAGAACCTATCATAACCTACACTAACCAACAACAAGACTCATTCAAACAAAACCATTGACTGGTTCCTTGAAGTAGCTTCCTTTTCTCATTGATTTGCAATGTTTCACATGCTTATGAGCAGTCAAGAGGAGGTGGAGAAATGAAAATATTTTAACCAGCTGCTGCAATATCTCTTGAGGAATGAAAAAAATCCATTTACCTCTTTATGTTGGCCACACGTGTTGTTATTTTGAAGTGGGTAAGTAAATTGAATGCATTCTTCTTTAGCTGCAACTTCATGCTTGGGAGCAAGCATGACTTGTGATGCTTTGTTGGCCTCCATCCTAACTAGATGTTTGATAGGACATCCTTGGGAAAGGATAAAATTTGAGATCTCCTTGTTGGTCTCTTGCTTGTGATTTGCTTCTTTATCATCTTGTTGATTTGGTTGCTTCATTTATTGTGATTAATTTGGCTAAGGCATGGAGATTTTTGCATTATTCTTTTGTTTCTCATGATTTTCCTCTTCTCTAGGTGTTGTCTTGTCATCTAAGCTTGAACAAAAAGCTTCTAAATCATCCCAAAAAAAATCTTCTCCAACCTCTTCTTTATATTTTTGTGTGAGATGACTATTTATGACTTCATGATGACTCCCTTGAGGAATCATCAAAACATCAAGATCTTCTTTGTGTGTTTCAACCTCTCTATTTTGATAAATAATACTATCATCATTGCCCTCCTTATAGACCAACACCTTTTCATGCTCATTTTTATCTTTTATTTGCTCCAAAACTTGTGATATTATTGAAATTTGTACACTTTATTCTTCTTCATCAACAAAACAAGGAATTTCATCAAATAAGAATGTCAAATCTTCATTTACATCACCTCTTCCTTGCTTGTTGTCTTTCTATCCCAACTGACCATGCTCTTCAATCTCTTTTTGCAAGTCTTATTTTTGTTTTTCCACCTCATGTGCAAAAATATCTACAACAAAATAATCTTCTTGTTCTTCCTCAAACACCTCTTCTTTTTCACTGAACCATCTTGATGCAGGGTGATCCCACAAAGTTGGTTTACAATTTCTGAGAGGAATTGATTTTTACTGAAATCACATATTTTTATAAAATATAATGATTTAAGCCTTTAAAATTTCCATTTTAAGGATTCCAATTGAAGAGGGTTTGATCAAACCACCTTAGATCAAACCCCCTTGGATAGAACCTCGCTAGTTTTAAACCATACCTATAAATGAGTCTCTTTTACACCTATCAAAATGTTGATAAAAATCACTTTTGATTTACCTTTTGGGGGATCAAATGAATTCATTTAAAATTTATTTCAAGTGATTATGCTAGTCCTCAAAATGAGCTATCTGACGAATATAATTTTAATATGTTTTGGTTTTATTATGTATGTGTTTTTTTAGTTTTATTAAACATAATTTTTTGATCAAAAATCAAGCTCTCTGTTTTGCACATGTGGAAAAATAGAAAATGATCAAAATATATATTTTTAAAATATGTTTATGCTGGGTATTGATGTCCTTGATCCATTAAAAAAAGAAATAATTTAATTTCGATACATACAGAAAAAGTTATGTTGTATACAGTCCGCCTATGTCTGAATTGCAATAGGTTTGACTTCAAAACTCTATTAAGGAAAAAATATTCAATAAAAAACTATGAGACCAAATGAAAGTGCTAGATATCATAGTTAAAAATCTAAATTCGAAAAAAATAGAATTTTATCCTTCATACAAAAAAATTTATGTTGTATACGGTGAGGGTCACTTTTTGAAAATGTTGTTTTCTGAAAAAAACTAGTTTTCGTGGGAGATGGAAAAAAAATTGCAATATTATTCCAAAAAATTTGAAAAAAATATTTTTAGAATCTATAGACAAAATGTGATGAGACTCTAGTTTACATCATCTTCAAATTCCTCACGGTTTAGTTGCTATAGGTGCCTGAATGTGAAGATTTGGTTAAAAATAATAATTTCAGTGTCCAGTTTGGCCAAAAATTGTAAACCACTATTGTGGGATCACCCTGCAGTGGGTCCACCTTTGTAAAGATAAATTGTGCTAGGACAAGAAGGCTGATTATAGAGGTCTTGATGCAAGAGCATCCAAGGGGTTAGAGCAATCTTGCATCAACCAAAAACAAAGGTGATGTTTCTTTTGAATAAGTGCTAGTTGATTTGAGTTGCTAAGTAAGAAGATTTCTAGAAGTTC
Organism: Sequoiadendron giganteum; assembly: GCA_007115665.2. Lineage (NCBI taxonomy): Eukaryota > Viridiplantae > Streptophyta > Pinopsida > Cupressales > Cupressaceae > Sequoiadendron > Sequoiadendron giganteum. Next base: position 115,908,930 of record CM021103.1, on the reverse strand, counting down.
GGGCTTCGAGCCTTAGACGTATCTCTTATCGCTTGCTAGAGAAGTTGGACTTAGTCATTTTTCTGCACAATCTTATCAGACTTCGGACTTTGGGTTTTTTGCTTACTCGTTGCTGAAGGGATCAGACATCAAGCTTTAGAGTTATGGCTTGCGCCTTAGCATAAGTGTTGAAGTTGTGTAAATGGTATGGGGAAACCCCGAAACTTGACCCCCGAAAGGGGAGAAGTGATGAGGCTTCACAAGTCGGTGAGAGGGCTTATGCCTTATTCCAAAGATGGTAGATAGCATGAGGGAGGAGTGAACTCCAACCCTTGACAAGCTGAATGTATGGTTGGTGTCTTCTGATTTGGTGGTTTCGCTGAGCTCCGTAAACTCTTCTATGCATTACATGGAAGTGATACGATGGATTAGAGACTCTCAATTGCCGATGGTAAGGGAGAAATGAAGACACCAGAAATGGAGGGAAATCTTGCCAGAAGCAAAGTTTGACTTGGTTGACCAGTATGTATTAATGTTGTGACACATGGCATGAGGTGGTTGGTGGGTCCACATCATTACTTTGACCATGGGATATTTAGGGTTTAGTCGGATAATGATGTGTGAGTGTGGTGGCTGAGTTTGATGCTCGATCATGGCATGAATCTTCTGGGCCAACAGGTCCATGAGATGATGGTGCAGAAATGGTGTAATTGTTCCAGTGACATTAATGTTGTAGGGAAGTGGATGGTGACATGATGGAAAGCAAAAACGATCGACTTTAACGCTGATTCTGTCGACAAGAAGAAAAAGGAAAAGAATGCATTGAATGATGACAGGAAACCCTAGGTCATGGATTCTCAAAAAGAAAAAAAATACTTCAAACCTGAGGGGGGAAGGATAGCAGTGATTAGGGTTGAGCAGATTCTACTGCAAAGGTGTGAAGGTTGAAGGTGAGTTAGCTATGACTTGAAGAATTGTAAACTATGAAGTCAAGAAGGCCCATATGAGGGCGAATGTAGCAATGTAATGCCAATTTTTAATTTGAGTAATAAACAAAGATTGATTCTCTCTTGTATTCTTGTTTTGGTGTTTCTTGTTGTAGTTGTAAGTTGAGTTTGAAAGGGGAGTATCCTACTTCAGTGGTGTTAGAGCAGCAAGATGTTGAGTGTGTAACAGACCACCAAAGAGAGGTAGTTGCACCAGGATTGAGCTTGTGGGTATTGGAGACAATGGATGGGAGAGGAGCTCATCATGGTAGAGGTACAGGAAGAGGAAGAGGAGATAATTTTGTACGAGGATGATTCTAGAGCCTTGAGAAGGTAGGTTGAAACACTACAAAATGAGATAAGGAGAGGATTTGTAAGAATGAGAGACCCATGAAGTGATGACGAAGATGAAAGCATAGAGAATGCTAGTCTATATACTGAGCAAAGAGAGGAAATTACAGCGGTTGCGAATGACCCACTGCTGAAAGCTTTGACAAAAATGGGGAAGAGACCAAAAATGGATGTGCCTACATTTAATGGAAGTTTGAATCCAGAGGAATTGGTAGATTGGCTTAATGAGATGGAAGAGTATTTTGAATTTGAAGAGATAGGAGACCCTGATAAAGTGATATTTTCCAAGACATGGCTGAAAGGACATGCCTCAATATGGTGAAGAGAGGTTCAATTAGAAAGGGGAAGAAGAGGAAAAGATAAGATTACTAAATGGAATAAAATGGTGGAAAAATTAAAATGACAATTTATTCCTGTAGACTATGAATTGGATTTTCTCAAGAGGATGCAAGGTCTAAAACAAGGAAGCAAGACTGTTAAAGAATATACTGAAGAATTTCATAGAATTCTTATAAGGACTGAGCATTTAGAGGCGACCAAGGAAGAGGTTGCAAGATACATATACAAGTTAAGATCAAGCATTCAAGAAGAGATGGCACTTGTCAAATTTGTGACAATGGAAGATGCTTATCACATAGCATTGAAGATAGAGGAAAGGTTGAACAAGAGGTTTGAAAGAAAGAAAAAATGAAGTGGGCGTGGAGGCAAGGTAGGAGGAAGAACTTACAAAAATGAAAAAAATCAAAAAAAGAACACCAAGAGTAAAGAGGGCAGCAATAGAGCAGCAAAATATGAAGAAGGGAAAAGCTCAAGAGACCAAAATTTTAGAGGTAGAGGTAGAGGTCGTGGTTATGATGGAGGCTCATTCAAGGGCACATGTTTCAAATGTGGAGAAGGACACCAGGCCTATGATTTCCTAGAAATAGAGGAGAAGCCAAGAAGAAGACTAGAATATCAAAGAAGGGCAACAAATGTCAATGAGGAGGAGGCACCTTCTTCACAATCGGAAGATGCAGAAGATGGAGAGGTTTTGATGACAAGGAGAGCACTCCTGGATGAAGACAACAAGCCTATGCAAAGGAAGACGTTATTCAAAACAAGGTTCATTTAAGAAAGGAGACATTTCCAGTGGGTACATATAACAAGCTCAAGATGAAGAGGATTGGCCCGTGCAAGATTATAAAAAGGCATGATTCCGGTAATGCATATAAGGTAGAATTGCCTAATGAGCTAAATATTTCTCCAATTTTTCATATTTCAGATCTGGCCATATTTCATGAAAGTGAAAATGATGAAGCTACAACAATTAATCAACCTCAAGCAGTCACACCTACTCTAGGGGATGAAAATATTGAGACAATTCTTGACAGCCAGGTGAAAAGGAGCACAAGGAGAAAGCAATACATGGAGTATTTGGTGAAATGGTTTGGGATACCTGTGGAGGATTCTTCATGGTTATCTGAGAATGAGGTTACTCATCTTGGGTATCCTCTTGGAAAGTGATGAGATCACTTTTCTTCTACCCTAGTTGTCTGATGCAAGAGCATCCAAGGGGTTAGAGCAATCTTGCATCAACCAAAAACAAAGGTGATGTTTCTTTTGAATAAGGGTTGGTTGATTTGAGTTGCTAAGTAAGAAGATTTCCAGAAGTTTGGGCTTCGAGCCTCAAATGTATCTCTTATCGCTTTCTAGAGAAGTTGAACTTAGTCATTTTTCTACACAGTCTTATCGGACTTCGGACTTTTAGCTTGTTGCTTACTCATTGCTGAAGGGATCAAACATCAGGCTTTAGAGTTATGGTTTGTGTCTTAGCATAAGTGTTGAAGTAGTGTAAATGGTATGGGGAAACCCCAAATCTTGACCTCCGAAAGGGGAGAAGTGATGAGGCTTCACAAGTCGATGATAGGGCTTACGCCTTACTCCAAAGATGGCCAATGGTATGAGGGAGGAGCGAACTTCGACCCCCGACAAGCTAAATGTATGGTTGGTGTCTTTGAATTTCATGGTTGAACCAAGCTTCGTAAACTCTTCTATGCATTACATGGAAGCAATATGATGGATTAGAGACTCCTGACTCCTGATGGTAAGGGAGAAATGAAGACGTAAAAAATGGAGGAAAATCTTGCCAGAAGAGAAGCTTGACTTGGTTGACCAATATAAATTAATGTTGTGACACATGGCACGAGGTGGTTTATAGGTTCGCACCATTACTTTGACCATGTGAGATTTAGGGCTTAATCGAATAATGATGCATGAGTGCGGCGGTTGAGTTTGATGCTCGATCATGGTGTGAATCTTCTGAGCTGATGGTTGCATGAGACGATGCTGCAGAAATGGTGTAATCATTCCAATGACATTAATGTTGTAGGAAAGTGGATGGTGGTGCGATGGAAAGCAAAGACGACCGACTTTAATGCCAATTCTGTCGACAAGAAGAAAAAGGAAAAAAATGCATGGAAAGATGACAAGAAACCCTAGGTCGTGGATGCTCAGAAAGAAAAAAATACTTCGGTCCTGAGGGGGGAAGGATAGCGGTGATTAAGTTCAAGTAGATTTCTACTGTGAAGGCGTGAAGGTTGAAGGCAAGTTAGCTCCAACTTGAATAATTGCAAACTGTGAAGTCAAGAAGGCCCATATGAGGGTGAACGTAGCAATATAACGTCACTTTTTTATTTGAGTAATAAACAAAGACCGATTCTCTCTTGCATTCTTGTTTTGGTGTTTCTTGTTGTAGAACTATAAGTTGAGTTTGAAAGGGGAGTACCTTGCTTCAGGTCTTGTTGGGTTTCTTGAGGAAGTATAAGTTTTGGAGAAGTTCACTCTTGCTTATGTTTAGACTCTTGCAAAAGATGTAGATCCCTAGAACTTATAATTTCAAGCTTAAAAGATTGACTTGAAGACTTAGGAGGCATACCTTGCTTGAAGCTTAGAATTTCATACTTGGGAAACTCCTCTTTTGAAAGTTGATTTGGAAAGTAAGAAGATGATGGATTTTCTAGCCTTTGTGCTTGGGTAAGAAAAAACTTTATCTGCTCTTGTTTGGAAGAAATCTCTTTTGCGAGAGACTCTTCATATTTTTGTATTTGTATCTCCATCTATTTTTGGTCTTTGTAAGCATGATAGGCCAAATCTTCCTATTGAAACTCATACTCTTGGTCTTTTGCAATGTCATTCAACTGCTTTTGAAAATCCAACAATATATCTTTGATGCTCAAGTTACCAACATTTTGAGGCTGGTTATGAGGGTAGCTATGCTGGTTAGAAACAAATGGCCTTTTTGTGGTTGAGTTTGAACATATGTAGGTTGCCACAAGGCTTGAGAAGGGGTGGGTGGGTGGTAAGCATGATAAGTATGCTAATAACCTATTTTCATAGGGTCATTTGGGATGAAACCAATAGCATGCTCTATTTGGAATGGTTGATAGGAAGTGATATAAGCATTATTTTCATGAAATGGAGGGTGATGAAATATCTCTCCATGAAATGAAGACATTATGCAACATTTAGACAAGCTTGAAACTCATTGGAATATCCTTTAAAGCCAAGATAATCAGGTCTTCTTTTTTGCAAAAATTAAGTACATACCAACACTTAGTCCACTTGAAACCCATAGATCAAACTTGGAGTCACCAGGTGTGTGAAGATTTTTCCTACAAAGGTAGAAATTATGAACATACCAAATACTAGCAATGATAAGGAATTTTTTTGAACTATGATAGTTCAAATAGTCCCACCGAGCATGCCAAAAACCGTTATCACTAAAGTGTGCATCCTTACTAAGTTGATAAAATCACTCAGCCACCTTGTGGAACATGGGATGATCTCCTTGAGTGTGGGCTGAGATGAAAGAGATCAACCTCTAGAGGGGGTTGGTTCCCTTTGAAACTTCACCTAATACTAAAATACTTACTATTGTTGCTGGGGAAAAGAGATAGGAAGTGACATGAGATGAAAGCTAAAATTTGATAAGGCGATGCACCAAATTTTTTTTGAGGTTTGCACAACTTCCTTTGTACGCACAATTGATCAATAATAAGGTTGCTTCATGCACAACTTAGAGGTTTTATATGTCCATGTATCAATATTTTATAAGAAGGTTATGATATTCACAATCTTAGAAGGAAAATTTAATCTCTTCACAACTTTGGACTATTTGCATCATTTGCACAACCTATAATCTACAATAATGCATATATTCTTTGCCTAAAGGTGCTAATAATGAGACACGACATCAAGGATTATCACATACATCACAAGAATTTGAAGCAATTGTTTGATTACACACAATAAAACAATTTCTAAAAGGACCAAAATAATTAAGTTTTTTGATTGAAAAGGTATTTACACACTGCTATGCATGCCTGCAAAAATGTGTTTCTTTGAATTGAAATGTTGCTATTCATTGAAACAATCTTCAAAGATTACAATACAATGCTAAGAATGAACAAGAACTCCCCTAAAATAAGTTTAAGCGTCCCTTTTCTCTATCGCAACATGGGAGAGAATCTAGGACATGAATTAAAGGCAATTGAATATTTTCTAACTTCCTTTGACCATCATTTGGCTACTTAAGAGAGTCCCTTTTGATTTTGGCTACTAAAAATCTCCTAGGTGGCATTGGTGAGAAGAATTTTGACCTTTTCAACTACTTTTTTGTCTCATTCACTGCTAAAGAAGCTCCTATATGCTTGCCAACTATTAAAATTGATCATAACTATCCCAAGATGCCCCCTAAATCCTTTCTAATTGGCTATTTAATCCTCTAAAGATGCCACTAAAGAATAGGACATATTTTCTCAAAGAATTTGAGGGAAATAAAACTCATCATGACATTGGATAAGGCTTTTTGAGTGCTATTTGTATGACCGTACACTCATATCCCCTTATTGATAGTGATTGTCATACATAGTTGACTTCATTGATGTCCTCTACTTGTCAGCCCCTTGATTCTGTAGCACTATCCCTTCATGGACAGTCATACTTACAATATTCCCAGATACATATTAGACTGTCACACTTTTTTTGCTCTTGATTCTATCTTCATCACAGTTTCTCACCCTTCATGTCATATAAACCATTCTTCCCTTGAATATTTAGCCATTTTAATTTCATGATTGTCATGATTTCATAAAGAAAACAAGACCCTTTCAAGATTCTACACTTCACCACTTAACTTTTATTGTAGACTGATATTCTACCTCATGTCTTTATGATAACCTTGTGTTGGTTTTCATGGGAATTGTCATTATATTATTTAATGTTGTCACACTAAAGGTCTACAGACCTATCATATGTATTTTCTCTTATTTTTTTTTGCCTTCTAAGTAATTTTTTCCCTTCCCTTTTGATGAAAATCGAGCTCCTTTATCTCTAAGCCTTTGATTTGGATACTCAGTATGAAGCCTATCAATCAAGCCTTCTGCTTCCCATGACATCTCCCCGGGAACATTTGGTGAAGTTATTTTAAAATTCAAAATATCATCAAATATAGTCTAAGGATGTTCTGCATTAAAAGGTGGAATCACTATAAGGAATTCAAAAGAATGAGGATCTCTAGTTTTTTTGTCAGCAGAACATACTTAATGGGTGCTAACCATGACAAGTTCTTAGAATGAGAAATTTCTAAAAGAGTACTTCATAGATCTACTATCAAATTTAGGTAAGCCTCCACATTCACTTGACACTAACATACTACTCATCGCAAACCTGTGACTATCTTTTATTATTAGCCTTTGTTACAACCAAAAGTAACTCTGCAATCTATTTTCCAAATACATTGTAATGTCCCCATTATAGCTCAGTTCAAGAGAATGTTGAGTTAGCCTATCCCTTGGACCCTTGTAGGTTGACAGGTTTTGGTTAGAGGGTCAGTGGCTTTATTTGGTGGGTTTTTTTGTTTCCATCCTTTGAGTTTAGTGATTGGTTCATAGCAGGCCTTGGCAGAACAATGATTGACAGCTTCTGACGACACGTCAATACGATGGGTTATGAGCAAGCTATTAATATTTTAGTGAAATTAAAGTGTTTTAACTTTATTTGATGGAATACTATAAAGTTGACTTGAATTTATAATAAAGTAATCACTTAAATTTATTTAAGTGAAATTTAAAACACTTTACAAAAAGGAGCGCCCATTTATTTTAATAAGTGACTATTGAAAAAGTGCAAAATACATTTTAAATGTATTTTAATAAAAAGTGGTGTCACTGCTTGAGATGCATGCCTTTTTGGCCTTATAAGGAAAGCAAAGGAAAATTCGAACTCATCTTTTGACTATTTGAAATTTTCTCTTTGGCTTTGGCTGAGTTTGGTTTCTCTGAGACAAGGGTTTCAGGAGATTTTATCTTTGGAGAGCAACAATTCTTCACAGATTCGTGATTGTGAGACTGTGCAAGATCAATTGAATGATTGCAACCATGGGAGCTTCATTTCAGGAGTTCTTCAGTGCTTTAATCAAGATTTTTTGTTTAGGTTTTATCAGTTTACAATAAAGAAGAGGTCTTCTTCATCAGAGACATCTCCTTTAGGATTTCTGCAGCTTCCAACGTTTGTTCATCAGTTTCTTGCTTGGCCGTACCATTCTACCTTGGGAAACGTGTCCTTTGGAGGCTAGGCGTGTGAAGCATCTTGCTGAAACACCTTCTTTCTGGAATTTGATAGTGATTCATTCTTGGCATCGACCCTTCATAACTGTTTGTATCCAGTTTTGGTTAGGGAGAAGTCAGATCTGTAGCCCAGGCGTCCCATTTTGTCAGTTTTCACCATTTCCAGTTGGCAAGCTTGGATAATTTCTTATTTAAATAATCTGGAGGCTTACGGGTATGTCTATCATTTGTAATCTCATTGTTATGGTTGTTTAATACTTTCTGCATTTACATTTAATCAATATTAGCTCAGATTCATGTTTTATGAGCTTTTATATGCTATCGCCCCTTCTACTTCTCTCTAGAATCTTTCTCTAAAAAACTAAAAACAACACAAAAAGATAATCAAAACAATAGGGGTTTGAGAAGGAGCTAGTTGGGCTCATCACAGTGGTATCAGAGCTCTATTCCTGCCAGCCTATAGGGTTTTAAAAAACATATGCGGCCTCACCAGGGGAGATTCAACAGGTATTATTCATGCAAGAGGCTTGGAAATCAACGTGATACATTTGAGGAGTTTGAATTTGATAACCAGTTCGAAGATATTCCTTTTGATACCGTGGGAGACAGAAATGATAGAGATCCACTCAGGAATTAGGTTAATAATGATGAACTGGAAGCAAGAAACATCATGAGAGGACTGGTTACAGGACAAGAATAGGTGGCTAACGTGTTGCAAGAGCTCACTATAGCAGTTCAACAACTATCCCTTCCTAGGCATCAGAACTAGTCCCAAGATGACAATACCATTTTTGATGGTCAACCACGCATGAGGGTGACTCCAACACGTACATATGATAGACCCACTCGCCCCACATTCATCAGGAATGAGGCTGATGAGGAGGATGCAGCTGAGGAGGGTGGAGAGATAAACTTTGCAGATAACATCATGGCTATGCATGATGAGTGGGATGCTTTGCCTTTGAGAGTTAAGGATCACCTTAACTTCAATAGATTCATGAGCCAGAAGAGGGAACATGGCAGGAATAGGGTAGACAGGAGGCCCAAAAACAAAAACTATGATCTTAAACAGGCTACCAACAAACTCACCTTAACCAATTTTGATGGCAGTGGCAGAGTCACAACACGTGCATGGGTGAGTAAACTGGATACTTTCCTAAAATTACGTCCTATGGTAGAAGAGGATGCCATACGGTTCACAGCTCTTCACTTGGATGGCATTGCTCATGATTGGTGGTGCCATGGCATGGTCACACTGCAACATGACAAGATCACTACCTATCAGGAGTTCACTAATAGATTGGTCGAGAGGTTTGATAAACATGATCCAGAACTTTACTTCAGGGATTTGGCTCAGTTTAAGCAGTTGGGCAATTTAGAATCATACATTGGAGAGTTTCAAAAACTCTTAGTCATGGTTACAGGCATTTCAGAGAGGAGGTTGATCATACTCTTTGTTGAGGGTTTATTTGAACCCATGAAAGGATGGATCAAGGCCTTTGATCCACCTACCTTGTAGGAGGCTATGAGGAAAGCTCGTAACATGGAACTCACTACACCTCGTAGTAAGTTCAACTCTGAACCATCCACTTCCTACATAGATAACAAAGTTGATCCAAAAAGAACAGAAAATTCAGACCCAAAGAAGAGGTTTGCAGCACCATTGGATCGAGAAACACTTAATGATTTACGTAGGAAGAAGCTCTGTTTTTACTGCAAGGGCCCTTATGACATAAACCATGATTGTCCACTCAAACCTAAGGGTAATAATAGATGAATGGAGTGGTTTTATGAGGATGAAGACATTACTGTAATAATAGACCAGCAAGCTGCTGCGCAAGAGAATGAGGCTGAAAAAGTCTCTACACAGTTGGAACACGATGCTATTTTGACCCGTTAGCATTATTTGCTAATACACACAAGGATTCATCATTGAGAATCAGGGGATCAGTGGATGATCAACGATGTGTTGCTATGTTAGACATAGGAGCCACACATAATTTCATTGATGAGGAGTTTGTTAATAGGTGAAAATTCCAGACAGAGAATTTTGCTAGACTCCGTGTTTGAGTTGCAAATGGTTATACTCTTACATGCTCTAGATGGATTTGCAATCTCACACTTATGTTAGGTGACTATCTGTTACAAGCGGACTTTTATGTAGTCAACATGGGTGAGATGGAGATAGTATTGGGTATGAGGTGGCTCCAGGACATGGGTGGGTTTACCCTCAATACACAGAAAATGGAAATGAAATTTGAGGTACAGGGTAGGAAATATGTGTTGAGGGGACTGGAAGAGGGGAGTTTGCACTCGTTTTCTCTTATCAGAGTGAAGAGCGATATGATTCAAGAGGGGTGTGACCTAGTTCATGACTTCGGCAATTCAGAGGGATGTAGTTCTGATCAGCATTGTGGTATAGTTCACTTGGTGAACAATCCTTTTCTTGAGGAAGATGCTATAGTGCCTTACAACAATCTGCTCTATGAGGTTGGTGCTGATCACACTGTTGAGATGAGCGAACATGATGTTTGGGATCCTACCAGTGTACCAGGATTTCAAACAAGGCTCGCTGAGGAGACTTTTGGTGTGTACATGGTGAGGAGTGCATATAGTTTTTCTTTTAACCCTCATGTACATGATATTTGGCGGAAGCACCATTCAGTTGCGCATGGATTAGATGATTTGTATGACAGCTTATCCTGCATATGGTTTGGAAGCAAGCATTATCAGTTTTCAAAGTTGCTTCCAAGTAATGCTCATGTTCTTGCGGCACATACGATTGAGTATGATTCAGTTTGGCAGGTCTTAGTGATGGTGTTGCAAGAATGGATTGGGAACATTTCACAGTTCTACCTATGGGATCCTGGTGGGTCTGGTGGTTTTGAGTTTTTCGATGAGAGATTGCTTGCAGACAAGCAATTTTAGGGAGGGCAGATTGTAATGTCCCCATTATAGCTCAGTTCAGGAGCATGTTGAGTTAGCCTATCCCTTGGACCCTTGTAGGCTGATAGGTTTTGGTTAGAGGGTCAGTGGCTTTATTTGGTGGGTTTTTTCATTTCCATCCTTTGAATTCAGTGATTGGCTCACAGCAGGCCTTGGCAGAACAGTGATTGATAGCTTCTGACGACACACCAATATGATGGGTTATGAGCAAGATATTAATATTTTAGTGAAATTAAAGTGTTTTAACTTTATTTGATGGAATATTATAAAGTTGACTTGACTTTGTAATAAAGTAATCACTTAAATTTATTTAAGTGAAATTTGAAACACTTTACAAAAAGGAGCACCCATTTATTTTAATAAGTGACTATTGAAAAAGTTCAAAATACATTTTAAATGTATTTTAATAAAAAGTGGCATCACTTCTTGAGATGCATGCCTTTTTGGCCTTATGAGGAAAGCAAAGGAAAATTTGAACTCATCTTTTGACTATTTGACATTTTCTCTTTGGCTTTGGCTAAGCTTGGTTTCTTTGAGACAAGGGTTTCAGGAGATTTTATCTTTGGAGAGCGACAATTCTTCACAAATCCATGATTGTGAGACTGTGCAAGATCAGTTGAATGATTGCAACCATGGGAGCTTCATTTCAGGAGTTCTTCAGTGCTTTAATTGAGATTTTTTGTTCAGGTTTTATCAGTTTACAATAAAGAAGAGGGATTCTTCATCAGAGACTTCTCCTTCAGGCTTTTTGTAGCTTTCAATGTTTGTTCATCAGTTTCTTGCTTGGTCGTACCATTCTACCTTGGGAAGTGTGTCCTCTGGAGGCTAGACGTGTGAAGCATCTTGCTGAAACGCCTTCTTTTTGGCATTTGATAGTGATTCATTCTTGGCGTCCACCCTTCATAACTATTTGTATCCAGTTTATGTTGGGGAGAAGTCAAATCTGTAGCCCAGGTGTCCCATTTTGTCAGTTTTCACCATTTCCAGCTCGCAAGCTTGGATAATTTCTTATTTAAATAATCCGAGTCTTACAGGTATGTCTATCATTTGTAATCTCATTGTTATGGTTGTTTAATACTTTCTGCATTTACATTTAATCAATATTAGCTCAGATTCGTGTTTTATGAGCTTTTATATGCTATCGCCCCTTCTACTTCTCTCTAGAATCTTTCTCTAAAAAACTAAAAAAAACACAAAAGGATAATCAAAACAACAGGGGTTTGAGAAGGAGCCAGTTGGGCTCATCACATACGTGAAAAACAACAGCTGGAACTAAAGAGATTAAATCATAACACGTACCAAGATCAACTCTAGACTCAAGGCGATCATTAAATATAGCTTTAGCTTCTAAGATCAAATCTTTTCCATCAAGATATGTTGTCTTCCCATGCAAAGATTTTCCATTTTATTTCATCTTGCAAACCTTGATTGACAACATTTTGAATCTTCTTCATTTATGAATCGGTTGAGTTTCAGTTGCATGGGAAAAAGGTCTTTTAAGTGAAGATTCAATTTTTGATCATGAATAGGAAATACTGATCGATCAAGCACAAAAGATTTACAAATTATTGCACAAATCTTCTAGGAGTAAATGAATAGATACATGCTTCAAAGTGGTGTCAAAATTTTCCTATTTTAATTGGTAGAGTCATTGAAAAACTGAAGTTATGGACCTTCCATTTCACCTGTCTTAAAGAAAGTCAAGTTTTCACATCAGGCCCTTTTATAAAACTGCTTTTGAAAAAAAACCATTTTGTATAGCTCAAACATAGGATAGTAGAGTTGGACTATTGAACATGAATTCAACAATAGTTGCAATTAATGCTTCTAAGCAGCACACACACACACACATATATATATATATATATGGTGACCATAACTATAAGAACCTATATCAGTAACTTGCAACACCCATATAATATTGGATCTTTCAGCATCCAAAATGCCAAGTCAAAAAACTCCCTCCTAGATAAACTACAACTATCCTGAATTCTAAATAATCTTGAATGCTCATTTCTACCATATAAAGATTTATAACTACCATTAAAAACAACCATTGAGCATATTGCTGAAAATACCGAACTGGTTGAACTTTAACTCTTCATTTCCATTTTATGACACTAGATCCTTGTCCCATAAACAAGTCAATAGCATCTAGAAGATTCACCTAGCAGAGAATGCCTTGATAATGCATAAGTCTTACAAGGTAGATGATAAGTGTGAATACTCGAAACTTACCCAACCCCTTTTGCAGCATGCCATGCTCTTGAAATCCTTATTGTTAAAGAGTGTATAAGCGGCGTAGTGATATTCCCAAGGGTTGTGTGGCAGTGCGGGTGGAAAAGGAGAATGGGCTCACCAGCTTTATGATACCATAAATTTATGACTACTCTCTGGATGGTTTTTCCTTTGATTTTTAATACTCTGTGAGCAGCCATAAAAAAAAATTTAGTGCAATATGAATTCTTTAATGAGGACTGTGTGTTACCTTGGTGACACCACAAGCCACAAGATAATAGGGCATAATTTTTTTAATTTGTAATAAAAATGGTAGGACAGAGAGTCTTTCAAGGGTTTTTAATATGTCATAAATTTTATTTTAGTAAGCAAGATGGGTGATGTAGATATTAATCAGATCAGTTACAAAATTTTGAGAGGATCTTTTGTATTAAAAATTATGGTTAGTAATAGAACTTTTTGTTGGTTCATGAAACAAAAAAAAGTTACCCATTAATGATGAAGTCAAATTGGCATTTTGTGGCATGAAAATCTAACTCAAATTGGTAGGAAATGTCTTTATAGTTTTAAATTGAATTCTATAGTAGGAGGACTTGAAGATTGTTCTCCTGAATTTGATTTTTTCAAAACATTGTGTTTTTGAAAAGAATAATACAAAAAAATTCTTTGTATGTTCTAGATTTGGTAAATGGTAATGTGTTCAGACATATAGATGTCAATGTATAGTCATTAAACAAGGGAAAATCAAGTATGTAAATCATTTATCTTTTAGGGAGTTTGGCTCACAAAATTTAAAGGGATAGATTTCATTGAACAAGAGGCAAATTGATGATAAACATATCTCCTTGTTTAGACCTTTCTACCACAACACTAATATGTTTAAATTGCCTCTTACAAGATATTTTTTTAATTTTGATATCAAATTCTACATTATATTGCTATCAAGAATCTAGATAATATATCATATTCTCTTCTTGATCTAGGAATTAAACACAACATCTTGAACTTTCGATTTATTACTTTTGTCAATAAGATGAATAAAATGTTTACTTTTATTACTATATAGTAATTGAATACATGTTTTACTTATCATGTTATGTGCTTTAAAACTATGAGAATTGGTCTTTCATCCTAGAAATGTACTTTGTGGAGCTTGATTCAGTCTACAAAATTTATTTACTTGTAATTCCATCTTTTTTAGAGTACTTTTTGTAAATAATAAATTTTGAGTCCAAAAAGATCTTAAAAAAAATATTATGAATCGAGAGACTCAATGAGGTCATACAAACCTTAAATTGAAGAATGATCACACTGCTCACTATTATTTTCTTTCTTAACATACAACAATTGGTTATTGATGTGCATGATTTATCCTACAAAACCATTAATTTTCCATCTTCATGCATCTTTAAATTGTAAGTAAATTCCTCATTAGACACATCATCTAATGTTTCTTTCTTACCTTTTACACATCTTTCAATTTTATATAAGATTTGTAAGCATCATTTAAATATTGAATGTGTATCAACATATTTTAATCAACTAAGAGTGTGATTAACATTAATTTGCTATTAGATTTCATCATTCTATCTCCTATTACTTAAAAAACAAGGTCTTAGACTTTTTAACATCATTCGCATTCAAGAGATCCCCAAACATAAACATATTTGTAAATTCGTGAACATGAGAAGTTTCTTTTAATTAATCTTTCATCCTAAATAATTTAATTTTTAAACAATTACTTGTCTATAAATATTAAGTTTGTTAATGTGTTGCCTTCTCCATCTATATGTCTAGGTGAACAAAGATGTCGATGTCAAGATGATATTGTTGGATTATGTTGATGAGTGAAGAAAAGACATTGCTCACACATGGCAACACAAGTAGCTCTTTGAGTCCACTTGGAATTGCCATTTTTTCAAGCTTGATCTGTTCAATGAAGTGGAAATACACGAACAAAAATAATAACTCCTTATTGTGATTGGGCTTAACCAACACACTCTAAACTCCAACTTTTTAGATAAATCAAAAATTTATTTCCATTTTCATTTTTCCTTTTTATCTCAACATGTTATTATTATCACTGTCACGGTTAAGTTTTAAATTCTTTCAAAAGTCCTCTGCCCAACCAACAATTGCAATCATAGTCTCTCACCTACCATCAATTGTCCAATCCATTGAAACATCAACACAAACCTTGTAAATTATTTGTTGGTGAGGGAAAAAAGAAAAGACCACATAGTTGATGTGTGCAACGTAGTCAAGGAAGTACAAAAAATTCAATGAAAAGCAAATCTGAATTGCAAGATTATATGGAATGTCCGGCTTGGGTAAAACTATACTTTCCAAAGCTTTCTATAAGCGTTATTTGGGGGATTTTTCTTGCAAAGTATGCATCTACAATTTTGTGGAGGTAATGTATTGGACATACGAAAGCTTTCCCTCAATTCTCTACATTGCAACTCGAATGGGTAATAAGCAAAGATGATGTGAGCAATTTTGTATATTTTTGTTTTGTTTGGAGGATGTTCTTCTTTTCCTTGAATAATTCTCTTTAGGCTTGGAAAAAAATTATTACACAAAATGTGTAACTCGTACATTTTTTTAATAGATCTTACAAGTAAATTTTTTCTTCAATACATTTGTGAAGAGTCAAAGGGTTTTTTTATTCAAGTGTTATTCTTTGTGAGGTGTGTTTTATGGTCAGTTGTTATAATCATGCATGTAGGGTAACATAGATCATTGAATAAATATTTTGGAGAAACAAGTGACATATATAGTCTCATGCATGAAGTGTTATTTGTTCATAAGAGATTAGTGTTCTTGATAGTTATCAACTATCACAATAAAAAGTAGTGACAAAATTTAGAATTCTTTGGTGAATAGAGTATTGTCTAATCGAGGCTTGTTCCTTCTAAAACACTAACCTTAGGAACACCCTTTTGGACTAATAAAGCCTAAATATGGAGTTACTCTTCCTCTTTAATTAATCCTTAACTATCCTTGCTTGGTCACAAGTGCTAGCTCAATGTCCTAAGTTGGCGTTCCCTCACCTTAGGAGTTGAGATTATTTTGGGGTTTTGGAAAGCTAATTTTTATTAGAGCCAACACCTTGCATGGTTCTAGTATGTTAAGCCTAAGACTTTGGGTAGGTTTTTCTATTTCCTTTCGAGAAAAGAGTTGGTTCTCAACTCTTGAGATTAGCATGTGTAGTTTTGTTGGTCAGCATTTATGGTGTTAGAAGTAGAGCATAGTATGATTATATATTTTTTATTTTTAATTGGCTATGATGGGAATTTCCTATTGTGGGTGTAGTCCTCTTAGCATCCCTAGTGATATCAATGATGTTCCTAGGGATATGGAGAGGCTACTTCTAAGAAATACATTAGAATTTTATAAGATCATTTAAGCAATTTGGGTATAATGCATGATGATGTTGCATGTAATTTGTTTGTTTCTTCACTATTTGATGAATCCTTGTCTTGATTGAAAGAGATAAGAGACATTCTTTTATATCAATTTCTTAGATTCATTCAATTTTAAGTGGATTCTAAGTAATCAACGTGCACCAAAAGAATATGTGGTTATTTATAATTTTAATTTTAAAATTTTAAAAAAGTTAAACAAATGTGTTTTCTCATTCATGATTCTTAATGGCATTGCTTTGTGTCTTTTTCTATATTCTCGAGTGTCTAACTATAATGTTTATCACAATGGATCTCAAAGTGAAAACATTAGAAGATGCCTTCAAAGAGGAATTTTCTCTTGTTTAACATCTTATACCTCAATGATGTAATTGTACATGCTCCCCCGTGAATTTTAATTTAAACATAGCTCTTGTTTCAAATTTTTAACTCCTCTAGTTTATCAAAATTTTAATTTGAGTCATATATATTTTGTTTAACTTGTATATATTCACTATGCACATCTATAGTTCATAAATTCACTAGTGCTTCTCCTCGTTTTTTCTATGTATCTAATATATATAATTTGGCCATGGCCTCCCCTAAGCTATTTGATTTTTCTAGTGAACCATCATGTGCAATAGATTTTAAATTTTATGATGACAAGAATGAGAAGGTTTTAGTCTCTTTACAACCTATTGAGGATAATTAAATGAGTGGGCTAGGTATTTTAGGTGAATATTGTTTTATTTCATCCCTATATTCCCTCATGACATGTAATTTTAAGGTTCTACTATTATATATATGTGTGTGAAATGTTTGATGTTTCATTGTGTGTGATTGACTTGGATGACTATAGGGAAGTTGAGATCTCAATTCCATTGTTTCTCATCAAAATAAATGAATCCCTCATGCTATTCATTTCTCCTAAAATTGGCTTGAATTCATTTCACAACCAAGCTAATCAAGATTTAAAGTTGTTTCATGAAGCTAACAATTTTAGTCTACGTTTATCATTTTTCTATATTGTGTAACAATTCACATGATGACATAAATGGAATTGTTTCAAATCCACCACCCAGTGGGGATATTTTGGAAGAATTTGTGTTCTAGTTTTTGTTTTGATTTTATCAAGAGTATTCAATAAAATAAAATAAAATAATCTTAGTCACAAGTTATATCACCCATATTTTTTGTAGATCCGAGTAAAGTAATAGACGATTCCTTTAGTTTCAACAACATGGATGATATAATCTAAAGTTGATGTATAATCTAAAGCATTGATTTAACAAAGAGACATCATAGTTTAAGTACACACTAGTTATGAGTGTAAATCTATTTTGCTGAATGTGACAACATTTTTAAAACTACTACAATCTTTATAATGATCATTTTGGATTTATAAATCAATTTTTACAACTCGATGATGGATTACTAACTATATTTTTGTCTATGATACTCAAACCTTGATTATATTTTCATGCTTTGATCAATTATTTTATCCTTAGGTTCTTTGAAACTCCTTCTTGTTAATTGTGATTTTTTCCATTGATAGGAATTGATCTAGGAATATATTAACTCAATGAAATAATTAAAAAAAATTATGCTAGTAGTTCTAGTTTAGTCAGAATTCTCAAGTAGACCATGATTTTATAATAAACATGGTACAAACTTATAAAAAAAATGTTTTTCACTTTACCTTGTGGTCTATGTGGATTTCCTCCCCTTACACTCATTGCTATTGTAATGAAATTAGCTATATAGAGGTATTAAGATAGCTATTTTTTCTTGACTTAGTGATAATATTTGGAGTCAAGTCAATAGTTAGGGTTTAGCTATCACTATTTTTTACTGTCCACTTTGTTTATCAAATCCCTAGGAATACCCTCCTAACTCTAACCTAATCTCAAAAAATAGAAGAGAAAGCCCACTCTCATAAAGTTGGCCTTCAACCTTCCATGACTTTTGGATGAACAAGTTTCACTAACAAGTTTCACTTTCAAGATGAAAACCTTGGCCTTGAAAATGAAAATGTGTTCTAGGAAGTGAAGTAGTTGTTTTGGGACCCAACACACTCTTAGTTATATTTCTACCAAATAGTTTTTAAAAATAATTAATACAACAAAAAAATATGGGGGTGAACACCAAACACTATGTTACATTTCATAACCTTAACCTTATCCATTTTTAAAAATAATTAGTAGTTTAAAACTTAGATTAAGAGTACTACAATTATTATTCTCATTATATCTTTAAATTTTGAGTGTACACATCTTGAATTACTCATCTAAGTTTAGGTTTAGTTGATTCCATAAAAAAAAAGTCACTTTTAACCCCCTTTGATTCCCCTTTTTTAGGAACTTACCCTACCCATTCTTAGGTCAAAAGATAGCACCTTGTATGGCTAAGCTATTCAAGCATGATGTTAAGGTTATTTTTTATATTCTACTATTATAGTTGAACTTTTGAGCATGTAATGTGTTATCTTAATCTTTTCTCTCTTTGCTTCTACATAGAGGAGCCTCTATGTACTTGTATTTACATGCAATGGTTAATTGATCAATGAGCTTAATAGTAAGAAATCTATTATCTTAAATATTCTTAGTCTTATTTTTATTCATTTTTACATATTATTTATATATGTTTTTGTCAATTATTTTGTCATGAGTCTTTGTTATTCCTAAATTTCTTTTTGCAATTCCTCTCCCTTTTCACCCCCCATACACCAACTTCAAGCTTAGCTTAGGATAGATAGAGAGCTAACTAATCCTACAGATTGTCTTATAGGGTCCACCCATATTAAATTTTTATATTGATAAAAACATGATTACCAAGGCTTGGAATTTTACATAGTAGCAAACAAGATGTAAGAGAAACCAGTCTCGTGAGATATTAAATAAAAAAAATCAAAATGAAAGAGAAATAATTGGTCATAATAGAGCCAACAAATGCACACCATAAGAATGAGAATAGGACACAAAAGCCAACCACTACTAGTTGAATTTTGTAAGTTGCTAGCTGCCTACCATTCCTTTGATAAGAAATTGACCTTGTCTTCAAAAGTGAACTCCTTTACTTCTCTAATTTGGGTGCTTGTGTCTCCAATTTTTTTCATATTTTTGACTCTACTTATTTTTCTCGGGACCTCATGATAAGTATCTCCTTTTATTTTTTGAACTTCATCTTGTAGTACACAAAGACGAGTGACAATGTTTTTAATTGTCCACCTTTATTATTGCTTGCAAGCCTTTCCATATTCTTAGTCCTACATGATGTATTTTCCCTTGAAAAAGACCTTTAAATAAAGCCAATAGGTTTATTGCATGGTGATATATGCCACTCATTCCTCCTCTTATTGTATTATCCTATCCATTTTTATCTTCTTATGCTTCTATCTTCCTAATGTCTCTCTAGAAATGGTAAGGATTTTAATACAAACCAATGTTTTGACTTCCCCCTTTGTAACTTGACAAGTTTTGCAACCTTGAATAATTTCTCATTTCCCTATATCTTTATGGTCTTATGGTCTCACATCCAGCTCCAAGGAATTCAATATTAGTGAGCTTGTGACTAGATAGTTGTATTGCATTTGATTGCATGTATGTAGATGATTTTTGAGAGTATAATAAAGTTGCATGTTTATTGTTCTTGAATGTTATTGTTTGTGTAAGGTGTGTTTGAGGGAGTGTCTCCCTTCATTAATCTATAGTAGTTTTTTCTTTCTAGACTTTATAGTGAGGTTGAGTTTTGTGAAAGAGGTATCTATTATAATATCAAGTCCAAAACCTTAATATAAATATCTCACATTAAAAAATGCATGCCCAATCTCCATCTAACTCAATATTTATAAGAACCCAAGTCTACAAAACACATATAACCTTAAAAATTCCTTCATCTTATCTTGAAAGACAATGGACTCAACTATGCACAAGATTCCACTCCTATCAAGGGTTAACAACTAGAAAAATGTTTCCTCTTGAAACCTAACAACTAAGATCTAACATCAAATTAAAGGAAATTTATAGCCATAATAACCATTTCCAAATAATACCGAGATGAAAATATGCAAAAAAGTATTCATGATCCACAATGTAAATATGAAAACATGGCATCAATAGGACATTAGGTGTAACCTAAGAAAAAACTTAAATGGAAAAGCATGTCCTTGCAAATAACTTGCATTATCAATACATATTATCTCATGAATAAACATTATAATACACTTGTAGAGTCTCCATGCAAGGATTTTGAAACATCAAGATCCCTAATTTCACTCTATATGAATAATGAATGGAGTCTCATACCTAGCTTCTTTGGCTTAGTATTTTTTTTCATTTATAGATCAATGAGGCTAATAACAACATGCCATTAACACTATATCAACAATAGAAATAAATGAAGTGTAGGCAGTTATTATTGTGGAGAATACAATCATAGGTGTAGTGAGAGTAATTCACATTGTACCATTTTAGATATTTTTTCCTATTATCAATTTATTTTAGTTTCTAAAGAGAATAATTCACAATATGACATTCTTACAACTAGAGTTGGCTATAGACTTCTTTTTATCATCCTTTATTCAAGCTTAACAAAAATATGTCTAGGGTAAGATGCATAATACATGTGTTATAATGTTGCATGGGTATATGTTAATCAAGGTGAGATTACATTAGCAAACATTGTAGGTAGGCATGGAGTATGCAATTGGTCAAACTAATCTTTTTAGATATGTCAAATAGTAATAATAAAAAAGGAGAAAACATAAGGATGTTATATCTGCAACCTATTGATTTGGGGGTGAAATGGCCCTATAAAATGCACCCTACAACCATGCCCAACTTTCAACTACCCTTCCTAGCTTGTCACAAGCCATGTTGACCATCTCCCTCACATTTCTCTACCTTCTTGCGAATATTTCCCCATACATGTTTTAATGAGATCATGGGGCATTTCTTTTGCACTATACAATCTTGTCCTCCCTACAAATTTCTTCCCCAAATGGGTGGGATACCATTCCTTATTAATGACACGATTGTTCCTCCCTTCCCTTGCACTATTCCTCCATTCTAATGGTTGTCTCCCAACTGTATTAGGGGAAAGCCATTCATTAATGTCCCCCCTATTCTATTTTGGGTGAAAAGGATACCATGCTCTATCCCATTTCCTTTTCATTTTATCTTATTTTATTCTATTTTCTTTTCCAAATTTTTCTTTATGTTTCCCCCCCTTTTAATAATATTATTACTAATTTAATAATTACTATGTTACATATATAAGTATTTGTGTTTATATAGGCACAATCAATTACATTTTCTATTATTTTCATCATAGTAGTTAGTCAGGATAAGGATGTTGATTCCCAACGCAAGGTTGTCGATACTTGATTGACAGAATCAAAGAATCCACTTACCCACTATCGATAACTCTTATACAACATCTAGGAGGAGGTAAGAAGTTTACTTGGCTATTATTCTTGGGTGTAGTGACTAGGGTCACAACTTATGTCTAGCGAGGAATTCACAACTAGATGATCCATCTACTTGTGATTCAACCTCAAGGATTCAAACGAGGGGTTAAATAGGATCAAGATCATTCTTAAGATATATTTGCTAAGTCCATATTGTTGCACCCTTTCCCTTGCAAAACCATTCCAATTTCTCACACACATGCTACCACAAGAGTGTTAGTACCTAATTAGTCCAAAAGATAAATTACATGTATAAATGCAACCATATCATAAATTAAAACATAACCAATTTGTTCATATCCTTTTAATTACTCAACATATATAACAATTAAAGTATTAAGTCTATAGCATAAATCATTGAATCCATACAAGAATTCATAAACATCAAGTATAATTACAATTTTAACATGAGAATCTCCAATTTAATCAAGATTACATTTGAGACATTAGATGTTTAACACAAAATGAAAACATAGAGTTTGTCAAAGTGTGACAATTTCCATCTCTTCATTTTATTAAGAAGTAAAATTAATTTTAATAATTATTAGTAATTGTAATTTTAATCATAATAAAAATATTAAAAACATAACATTATAAGTGTAATATTTACAATATAATATTATTTTAATGTTTTAATATTCATAATATGTTATTTTTATAATATTTTCTCTTTAATGTTAAAACAAATTATAACTTAATTTTAGTAGTTCTAATACTCATATTTTAACTTAAAATTTGTATCTATTTGTTTATTTTTTAATATTAATTTTATTTTTAGTTTTGTAATTCTCCTTTTTAGAATTTTCATTTATGTGTTATGCTTTCCTCTCTTCTTTTTTAAGAATCTATATTTACAATCTACTGTAAAAATTTCTTCTCTTCTTGATGATGAATCAAGGAATGTGATCCAAAATGTTTGATACAAGAAATTCAATGCTTTCTTTCATAAACATTACAATTCAAAGATGATATTACTTGTCAAAATATGAACCCTTAAAGTCTATACTACTTAATTGAAAAAATGCAAGTGTTTTCAATTTTGTTTCCTCTCAAACAAAGAGGATGAAACAAATTGAATATTATATAATATGAATGAACTCACTTGACCGAGAATCAGATAAGAATACAAAAATTACTATGATCCATCAATCAATTTATTTTAATGAATAGAAACACAAAGACAATCCAGCCATGCCAAGAAATACAAACTTTTTTATGGTCATATCAATTAATTGCAAATATTATTGTCAGGTTACAAAAAGGTTGATCTTCAATAATAAGAAGGAAATATATAATTATGCTTCATTCCAAACTACCATATATGATAAGGTGTTCGTCAAGCTAGAAAGTAATATAACTAACATTATCTAAGCAACTTTCCCATTCTTGCACAAAAAGTATGGTTCTATACATGAGCGACCCTAAAATGAGTGCACAAATATCAATTTCCTGCTGGGAAAATATATATTAAAGATCAATTTTGATATGGATAGCACTTACCAAGGAATAATAAAAGAGTCATCATTTACAAAGTTGCTTAATTTTTTCATTTGACCAACATCAACCAGCCAGTCAAGTATCCTGACAGTTACATCACTTGGAGCACAACCTTCTTTCTTCATTTGATCCATCAACCAAAACGTTTTTACAAGGTCATGTCTTTGCTGGAAGGTGCGAAATAGTATATTGTATGTGACAACATCTGGAACTAAACCCTTTGTTCTCATCTCATTTAACATTGAGAAAACCATGTCAAGTTTGTTTTCCTTGCAAAAAAAATCAATTAATATATTATAGATTACAACATCTGGAGTAATACCAATTGCTTTCATCTTTAAAAAATACTTCAAGGCCTTATCTATTTCACCAATTTTGCAATGGGCATCAATCAGACAGTTATAAGTGACTACATTAGTCAAGCCTTCATCTAGCATCTTAGTCATGAGTGAATGTGCTCTAGAAAGATCTCTTGCCTTGCACAGACCATCAATGACTGTGTTGTACGTCACTTCATTAGGTTTCAAATTCCTTGTTGCCATCTCCTCTAACATCTTTCCTACCATGTTCATGTCTCCTGTTCTACAGAATGCACATATCAAAGTACTATATGTAATTACATCAGAAAGATGTCCCCTGTTTTCCATCTCAGAAAGAAGCGTGAATGCTTCATTTCTCCTGTTACTCTGGCACAAACCACCAATTAGAATGTTGTAGGTAACAAAATCTGGTGATAAGCCTTTTCCTAGCATCTCTTTGAATAATTTTTGAGCCTTTTCCATCTCATGTAATTCACATAGGCCGTATATAAAAGAATTATAGGTAAATACATTTGGCTGTAAACCCTTTCTGGACATGTTATGAAAACAATCCCACGCCTTCTCCATCCTGCCATCTTTGCACAGTCCATCAATAACTACACTAAAAGTCACTTCATTGGGCAAAGGACCAAACTTCTCCATTTGTACAAACAGATTGTAGGCTTTGCCTGTTCTTCCAGCCTTGCAAAAGGCATCTATCAGGCTAGTATAAGTGTAGGTGTTAAGAAAATAGCAATCTTGTATTATTTTAGCTACTAATTCTAGAGCCTCATCTACTCTTTCTACTTTGCAGAGACCATCAATCAATGTGGTATATGTAACAATATCTGGAGAGCAGTAAACATTTCTCATTCCGGCTACTAACCTCAGAGCTTCGTCTTCCCTACCTACCTTACAGAGACCATTTATTAGGGTACTGTATGTAAAATTATCAGGAGAAATGCCGTCCTGTATCATCTCAGCTACTGAAACAAGAGTTTCATTTATTCTAACCATCTTGCAGGTTCCATCTATCAGAGTGTTATATGTAACAATATCACGAAAACAATCACCATACCTCATTCTGTGTAAGATCTCATGCGCTTCCTCAATTCGATTCCGTTTACACAGAGCCTTTATGAGGGTGTTATAAGTGATAACATCTGGATGTATTCCCATCTCTTTCATTTCAGGAAGAAGGGAGTTGATTCTGTAGAAATCTCCGTCATTTCCAAGACCAGCCAAAAGCGCAGTGAAAGATACGACATTGAGAGGACGGCGGTTAGTTAGGGCGGAGTGGAAGAGGTCCCAGGCCTTGTTTGTTTTACCCGAGTTACAGAGGGCAGAAATAGACTAATTGAAGAGCACAACATTAAATTTGGGGGAGATGTGATGAGAGGGTTTGCGTGTGTGTTGAGATGAGGTGGTGTAATTTATTGTAGAGAGAATAGAAGTTGCCTGTTGAAAGAGGGGGCGTGTCCATTTCAAGTTGTGCACTATCTTCATCTTCATCTCCATCTTCATGTGGTTACCAGAGCAGAGCAGAGCAGAACAAAACCCTAAAATATCTTCTCGTCTTAACTTGCCCGTGATTTTCCGGGTAAAAAAAAACTTGCCCGTGATTACCCGAAAGCGCAGGTCAATGATTTTATATTATTTTATTTTATTCCGGATAAATTTATATTTTATAATGTAATCAATTTATTATTTTTAAATTATAGTATCTATATATTTAAAAAACATAAACAATTAAATATTTATTTAAATTTATAAAAAATAAATTATAAATAAAATAATTTAAATTTAAAAATTTATGTATGTAATTTATTTTTTAATTAAGATATACATAAATTGTTTATACATTTATATAATAATTTATAAAGTCACTTGCTTGTTTGTATCTATGTGACATGTGTTTCTTGTGCCCTAATTTCTCTTTCAAAAGTTATTTTAGCTAGAAGTCTTCTATATGCTTGTTGGGTTGCAAAGTGGTACAAGCCCAACACTCAAGAATCCAAGAGATGATTATTCTTTTGAAAGGAGATTAATGATCTTCTTAAGGTCTCCAAGGTGCCAATTCTCAGCTTCATAGGATGACTTAATGGAGATGGAAAGATATTATAACAAGGGGCATGGTGGGAATCTCTTTCATTTTATTTACAAGTCAAGTGAAGCTCAATTTGAAGGGTTGCTTAGTTACAATGCACATAAAAGATGAATAATGAGTTGCAATACACACATGGACTAGTTGTAACAAACTACACCATATTCTACTCTAACAACTAATAAAAACAAAAAAGAGAAAGGGTTGGAGGGATAGGGCCCAAGGTTCCAAGAATGAACACTATGATACAAGATGAACAAACCAATAGTTGATGAAGCTCATTCTATAGAAGTAGAGAAAAAAACTAATTCTATCTTCAAAGGAAAATTCAATTCCAAGATCTCAAGATCGCCATACACCATTTACATGCATAGTAAGATGGTTTGAACACTAGAAATCAAGAAGATTAAAAATATTTTATTTGTTATCATTGGAAATAAGTGTTCATTACATTTGAAGTTGAAGGAAAACCCTTAAAAAAGTAGAGGTCACCTAAATTCTAGCCCAAGAAAAATGAGAACCAAGAGTTGTAAAACCTATCTTTCTATGTCTCATATGTTATCTTCTATGTTGTGCTATGCTAACAAGATTTCCTTTTAGCTTAGTTATATCACCTTTAATGGATGAGCGATCCTAATTAGTTACAAGACATTATACAATACCCTAGAAAAATAATTTTAAATTGTAGCTTTGTTTGAGTTCTTTACAATCACAAACCAAGCCCATATGTAAATTCTAATTTGGTACTTTTATATTCATGAGAATAAGCTTGGAGGATGTAAATCCATGTTAGAAGTATTGATCAATTATGGTGATCTATCAAAAAATTACTAGGCCAAATGATGACATTCATTTTTTCCCCTATATTAGAGATCCCTAGGATACTACAAGCTATGCCTTCATTAACTTTCTCATCCACCAAATCATCCAAATATGCATTTAAGAAAAATCCACCATTAAATCCTATACCAATGATGATCAAAGGGTCAAAAGCATAGAATTAACAATTAAATCTATTAAAATGCACCTTTAAAAAATAAAACTCCTTAAATCTCATAACTAAGGTTGCACTAGGGTTTGTGCATGCTAAAAGATGAGGCTGTATGCATGAGTAGGTGAAACAAGGGCTTGGATGGAAAATTTTCCATTAGCAATATCTTAGATGTGCATGAGGATTTCATCACTTTTTTAGCTCAATCACTAAAAATAATCAAATGCAATACAAGTTTTCCTACCTACTTTGAGTTGTATATGTGGGTAACATGTGATAAGTAGGGATTGGTTGACACAATATGACTAGTAAAATGCAAAAATATAAAACTTGGAGGTAGATGAGAAATTGATATGGAATGTAAAGGTGCACATAAGGATTTGAGTTTCACAAGAAAATGAAGTGCAAAGATATAGAAATTGGAAGTAGTAAGGCATTTTCCCACTTTGTAAGATTAAATGCAGAAGTTAGAAGCAGAAGTGCAACCTACAACTATGCAAAGTTTCATTGGAGCTTTGTAGGCCTACTAGGTCAAATTGAGTGGAATTACATAAGGTGAAAGTAAGGAATACGGAAGGTACAAATTGCACATAGTATTCAAATCCACAAGGAAATATTGAGAGGAAGGGAAGAGGTATAGATATGTGAAACATGAACAAAACTTTCCTATTTTTGCAAAGGGGAATGAAGGGGTCTTATGAGATTTGTGGGTGTATCTAAAAATGAAGAAAATGGGGTCTGCAAGTCCACAAAGGTGAAGAAGTAACTAGGGACATGTGGGGATGCAGGAATATGGGGAATCAATAGAGTGGTCGACTTCCCTATGAGTTTCACATTTTTGGAAAGGATAAAGAATATAGTGGAAAAGTGGGTTCAAGTAGAAGGAAGTGAGGAAGAGAACTAATTAAGTCATTGAAATTTTTAAAATTCCTCACAAGAATAATTTAGTGAAAATTGAATCGAAGTTTTCTCACTTTTTGAATGTGTGTCCACATCAAGGCCACTTAAGACTTGAACATCATATATTTCAGTCTTCAACTAAGATTTTTTATGTTGACGAACTTTGAGCTATGATTTGTGTATTGTCAATTATTAATTATGACTTTTGAAATAGTTGGACCTTGTGATTTGTGTATTTCAATGCCCAATCCAACCAAAAGGGTAGTTGGTTTATGCATCCCTTTGTATTGGGGTAATTAGAATCATATGTGAAGTTTCATCTTCAAATACTATCCCTAAGTAATTGTCAAACTTGACCATAACATACGTTGATGGTTTTGATGGGGCACTCATAGGTTTGTATATTATATTTTAAATAACCCTAGAGCTTCATTTACAAGACCTGCTACTATACAAATATTGGAGGTTAATATGACCCTTGCATACTTTGCAGTTAATAACTCCATATCAAGTTCGTCATTTTGACCTCATTCTGGTGCATTGGCACCACCTACTACGGTTGCAATACTACATGAAATAAGTCATTTCAATTAATATAATTTTTCATTATGATTATGCATATTATAATTTGTGGTGAACAAATGAATAGTAGTGTGGAATTTTTATTGGTGGCTCTATCTAAATCAACCAAGTTATTGTCATTAAAAATTTCCAATTATCATTTTTGAAAGTCATATCTCTTAGATTTGTGAAAAGTTGACAAATTCTTTGTTGGTCCTCACTTTCTCATTGTTTTCTAAATATCTTACCAAAGTAACAATAGCTGAAATATTCCTATAGTATTTATCATGTTTTTTACTAGCAAAATGTTGTATCACTAATATGAGGCAATTACCCTAATCTCCAACCAAAATCATAGATATATCTCAAAAATTTATGTGTTTATTTTTAGGAAATTCTTGATGAAGTTTATAAATTTTTGTGCAACAAATTTTGTTCAATGAAGGTTATTTTGTCATTAAATGTGTGTTTTTATATGTTGGATCTCTTCTTGGAAAGTTTTAAATCATTTCCTTCTAATTTGGTAAAATACATGATTGGGATTCAAAATTGTGAATGGATGGTTGAGGCTCCAAAATTGAATGGTACAACTCTAGTTGGTGCAAGTAATATAAGTGCATATTTCCCTATGAATTTTGCATCTTGAAGAGCTCAACAAATGATACCAATTTGATATGATTTTCCTATATTTACTATTCTTTGAACTAGCATGCATAATGGAAAATCGTTTTGACTTTAATGATAATGTGTCAAAATTATATCAAGCGTTCATATTTTAGCACCCAAGGTTCCATAATTTATATTTTGTGCTATATCATCATGTATGAGAAACCCATTATCTTGCATGGTTCTTATGAATTGTATTTATTAATTTGTGTACTTTTCACTTTGATAAATTCATTATTTTGTGGTTTTTATATATCAATATATCTTCATCCCAACATATTTACTTTAGTAGATTCTATAATTTAGCCACATTATATGCTAGATATAATTTTCCACTCATTTTCTATTGTGGTTTATTGAATAGGTTGATTATCTTAATTTTAGAATCACTATGATTTTCAACTTCTTTTAGAAGAGCCATTCACTTGACATGCCAAGGACTATAATTGAAAAAAATCTTAATTTGATTTTATTGCATAATTATCAAGTACAATATATTTTCTAGATCACAAAATTACTTGTAAAATAATGACTTTGACCAACAAAAATGAGCCCATTTATTTTATTCACCTGTAAGAATGAATGCAAACCTTGGGAATACTCTCAAAATAATTTCCATACTTATTTCTTTACATTTTTCATCTCTTTTTTCCTCTCATAATAGTTTCCAAGAAAAGGAAGTGCAAAGTAGTGGAATCTAGAAGTAGGAAGGAAGTTTGCCATTTTTCAATGCTACATAAAAGTTCTATAGGTTTGCAAGGCTAAGCTATGTAGAGATGCAAAAAAGATAAGTATGAGTGCAACATATAACTATACAAAGTTGCATTTGAGGTCCATAGGCCTACAAGGTAAAATGAAGTGGAGTTAGATAGGGTGAAAGGAAGTGAGGAATAGGGAAAGTGCAAAGTGTGTGTATAGTCTTTAAGTCCACAAGAAAACATTGAGAGGAAGGGAAGATGTATAGATATGTGAAACACAAGAGAGGAGGAGGTTTGTGGGAAATACAAGGGTGCATTGAAATTTAACATTTCTAAAAATGGGGATCAAGTGGTCTTACGAAGATGTGGGGGTGTTGGGAAGTGGAGGAAAAGTAGACTTCCTTGTCAGCTCTACATATCCATAAAGGTGAAGAAGCAATGGCATGGTAATGCAATACGAACTAATGGAGTGCATATTTCCATGTGATTTTCACATTTCTACAAAGGCTAAAGAAGAAAGTGGGAAGTATAAGGAAGTGCAAAAGGAGCATAATTACCTAAGTCCTTGAAAGTTTCAAAATTCCACAAAAGCATAACTTTTTATAAATTGACTCAAAATTTCCTCATTTTTGGATCATGTGTCCACACCAAGACCACCTAATATTTGAGCATCATAGATTAGTGTCTTCAACTCATATTTTTATTTTGACCAAATTTGACTAACCTCTTAAGGGATAAAAACCAAACATCAAAGGCATACTAAAATTGGAAATGGGCATATATACTTAGTCTAAAATAGTTGTGGGGACCAATAAGAAGGTTCTTATATTATATATCAATAGGGACCCCATAAGAAACAAGACTAATGAA
The DNA here is from genome assembly GCA_007115665.2 of Sequoiadendron giganteum. Taxonomy (NCBI): domain Eukaryota; kingdom Viridiplantae; phylum Streptophyta; class Pinopsida; order Cupressales; family Cupressaceae; genus Sequoiadendron; species Sequoiadendron giganteum. The sequence continues at coordinate 115,878,368 of CM021103.1, read as the reverse complement.
AAAGCATCAAAAGAACAATAAAGGTCATCACACTAGGACTATTATACAAAATTGAAGGCTCAAGAGGACAAATAGAAAGGGGTTCCTTGATTTCACTAGAAATTAATGATTTCATTGCAAGGAAACAATAAATGTTAATTCTACTAGAGTATGCTCTTGAAAATTATAGTATAAGTGAATATGCTTAAGAACCCAAAAATGAGGAATTGGTAGGATTATTTCTTTTCAAAATAACTTCATGAGGAGAATTCATCTTCATAGATCAAGAAAGCATGAGGGTAACTTATAATAATCATGTGTGCAAGCAAGTTCATTTACATTCCTCATAAGCAGTAAAATCGATTAACATAACTAGAAATTGGATTAGTTCACCCATGATAAAATATAGGTCTACAAAGTATAATCATGCATACTAGTAGGCACACTATCACATGCTTGGACATTGCTTTATTTCTAGATAGGTTTCTATAGCGCTAATAGATATATATCACAATATTGTCAAGGTATAGCTCCATCATGAGCCAAATGTCCACAGGTGGAGTTGCTCGAGTGAATTGAAATAATTAATTTTTTAATTTTAATTTTATTTTACTTAATATTTATTTTCTTCTTGTAATCTTTCTCTTATTTTCATGCTTTCATTTTTCTTATCATTATTTTTAGCTCAATTTGTAAGCAATAAATCTCACAGTTCAAGTTTAGGACTATCATTGGAATTATAAGAGGGGAATATCAAAAGAGATTTTCATCCAACATAAGTTACATATAAGGGTGATCCCACAATACTCAGTCCCAAACTTGGGACATGGAGATTTTGGGAGGGAGTGGCAAATATTTCTTCAAATACCTTCATTCGAAGATATTTCTTCGAACGAAGGTCCTTTGCTCAAAGGTCATTACACAAAAACCTACAATCGAAGATGAACTTTTGATAAAAGGTCCTTCAATCGAAGGTTATTACACAAAAAACTTTGATCGAAGATGGACCTTTGATTGATGGTTTTCGTTAGTTAAAAAAAAATTCAAGCAAAGATTACCTTTGCTTGAAGGTATTATTATAATGTTTTTTTAATAGCTATATAAACCAACAACTCTATTATGTCGGTTCATTTTAGCATTGATTTTAGCAGAGCAACAGGTTAGCGAAACAGAGTAGGGTTGCCATTGCAGTGAGCTAAGGATTGGTTTGAGTGAAGGATAAGGCTAAGGTAAGTTGCAGTCTACCATGCTCTTCCATTTGCATATTTTCATGGTCCATGCTCTGCCATTTTCACATTTAAATGGTGAAAATTTAAACCCTATTTGCATAGTATAATTTTAAACCCTATTTGCACAATTTCATGGTGAAAATTGTAATATTCAATAAAATGGAAACCCTATTTGCAATCTCCATTAGAAACCCTATTTTTAATCTCCATTGAAACCCTATTTGAAAAAAAATTAGAGGATTTATTACCAAATTTGAGCAAATGAAGGTAAGATTTGATTTAAGCACCTTTGCATCTATGGAATTCAACTTGATATTGAACCTACGATTCAACTAATAAGCCATAATCTAGAGTTTGGTGTCCAAAGGGCTGATTTCCAATAGAGTGGAATTCCTCATGAATTCCTTACTTGATAAAATTATTGACTCTCTTATGTATGCTCACCACTTTCTTACCAAACTATTACATAAAGGTGGCAGTGAAATAAATATTATCATTCCACCACACAATCCAATTGGAATCCACTAGAGTACATAGCTCAAGGCTCCATATATGAGTGACAAGATGGATAGCTAGTTTATGAGACAGGAGTGACATGTTTTCTAATTTCTCCCAAACTAGAATCTTACCATGACAAGCTATCCACATAAAGAATCTAACCTTGGGAAATTCTTTAGAAGATAAAATTCTATTCCAATGAAAAATATTTTACATCCATACAAGGTTTAAGCTAAGCTTTCCATAGCCTAGTTTCACTTTATAGATACCATTGGCTCTGTGACCACAATCCAAGGAATGCTTCTTATTACTCCAAGATGGCATGTATTAATCCTAACAAAGAGGTTGAGTTGCCTAGAAGTATCATTTCTAATCCACATGATTAGAAAAGTATTTCCACATTTAGGTATAAGAACTTGAATCCACCTTCTCCACCTAATAATCACCATCCTTAATGCCCCACAATCCTCTAGCCTAAAGTCGAAGACCTTCAAAAACATAAATTTTCCAAAGAGGTTTCTTTATAAGCTAGTTGTTCTCTCAAAATTCAACTCTTATGTCATACTACACATTCTAAAAGGCATATCTAGAAATAAGATCTCTACCAAACTTCATACTTTCCCAAATGGAAGATCCCCTAGGGAGATCATTTGTGGAAAGAATGTAATTTTTATCTTTATTAGCTAGGTATTTAAATCTAATAAAATTCTAGTCTATGTTAGGGACCTACCTTGTAGAAGTATCTGAACAAGTTTACCTCTCAAAGTTAAATCAAAATTGTTGATATATCTAATTCCTACTCCACCTCCTGAATACTAGGAAAACTTTACATGGGAATTTAGGGGTAACTAGAATTTTTCAACTGTCCCTTTCTAGATGAAAGATCTCATCAAAATTTTTAGCTATTTGGTGATACAAGAAAAGATAAAGTTTGTAGATGTGAATAACTTGAAGAAATAATATTTCCTAGGGAAGAAATGTAATTTTCTTTTCATCTAATGTGGTCAAATATTGAAGTCCAAAGAAGTTTTATATTCCTACCAAGAAAGAGAGATAAACCATTGTAGGAGCTTTGAAATTCTACCTTTTCAAAGGACATATGGCTTTAGATAACTTATTATTTATTCAAACCCTTAGAATTAGTAAAAATATATATTTGACTTACCTCTATTGATTTTTACCCTAAAGATTTCATAATTCTAAAGAAGTTTTCTTATCTCCCTATCTTCTTGAAGAGATGGGAAAGAAAAGAGTGAAGTATCATTAATGAATTGTAGGTGTGTGAGTTCCTTTCCATTTGAAAATTCTTTTAGATCCTCAATTCTCCCTATTTATTGAGACAACCAATGTATATGCTCAACACATCACCTGTAATTAAAAAAAGGTAAGGAGATAGAGGGAATTATTATCTTAGACCCCCAAAAATATTGAAGAAAACTTTGATAGAATTTTATTCACCATCACAAAGAAACTAGGAGAGGAATAACTGATATCACTAAAGTGTGCACCCTTGTTGAGTTGATAAAATCACTCAGCCACCTTGTAAAACATGGGATGATCTCCTTGAGTGTGGGCTCAAATGACAAAGATCAACCTCTAGAGAGGGTTGGTTCCCTTTGAAACTTCACCTAATACTAAACTAGCTACTGTTGTTGCTAGGAAAAGAGATAGGAAGTGACATGAAATGAAACCTAAACTTTGATAAGGTGATACACCAAAAGTTCTTTGAGACCTGCACAACTGCCTTTGCACACACAATTGATCAATAATATGGCCAGTTCATGCACAAATAAGAGGTTTTATATGCTCATGCATCAATATTTTAGAATAAGGCTATGATATTCACAATCTTAGAAGGAAAATTTAATCTCTTCACAACTTTGGACTGTTTGCATCATTTACACAACCTATGACCTACAATGATGCATACATTCTCTACCTAAAGCAGTTGATAATGAGACACAACATCAAGGATTATCACATACATCACAATAAATTGCATCAATCATTTGATTACACACAATAAAACAACTTATGAGAAGGCAAAAGTATGTAAATTTATTGATTGAAAAGATGTTTACACACTGTTATACATGCCTACAAAAATGTGTTTCTTTGAATTTCAATGTTGTTCTTTATTGAAAGAATCTTCAAAGATTACAATACAATGTTAAGAATGAACAAAAACTCCCCTAAAATGAGTTTAAGTGTCCCTTTTCTCTATCCCAACATGGGGGAGAATCTAGGACATAAATTAAAGGCAATTGAATATTTTCTAACTTCCTTTGACATAGTGGTTTGATCATCATGTGGGCGCTTAGGAGAGTCCCTTTTGATTTTGGTTGCTGAAAAGCTCGTAGGTGGCATTGGTGAGAAGGATTATGACCTTATCAACTACTTTTTTTTTTGTCTCATTTGTTGCTAAAGAAACTCCAAATTGATCATCGTTATCCTAAGCTTCCCCCTTAAATCCTCTCCAATTGGATCTTTAATCCTCTAAATTTATGGCTACTCTCTGGATGGTTTTTCCTTTGATTTTTAACTCTATGAGCAACCATAAATTTTATTTATTGCACAATATGAAAAATTTAATGAGGATTGTGTGTTACCTTGGTGAAACCGCAAGCCACAAGATAATAGGACATAAGTTTTTTAATTTGTAATAAAAATGGTAGGACAAAGAGTCTTTCAAGGGTTTATAATACTTTAGGAGTAGTCATAAATTTTATTTTAGTAAGCAAGATGGGTGATGTAGATATTAATAAGATCAGTTACAAAATTTTGAGAGGATCTTTTGTATTAAAAATTATGGTTAGAAATAGAAATTTTTGCTGGTCCATGAAAAAAAAAAGTTACCCATTAATGATGAGGTCAAATTGGCATTTTGTGGCCTGAAAATCTAGTTCAAATTAGTAGAAAATGTCTTCATAGTTTTAAATTGAAGTCTATAGTAGGAGGATTTGAAGATTGTTCTCTTGAATTTTAATTTTCTAAACATTGTGTTTATGAAAAGAATAATACAAAAAAATTCTTCTGTATGCTCTAGATTTGGTAAATGGTAATGTGTTCAGACATATAGATGTCAATGTATAGTCATTCAATAAGGGAAAATCAAGTATGTAAATAGTTAATCTTTTAGGGAGTTTGTCTCACAAAATTTAAAGGGATAGGTTTCATTGAACAAGAATGGCAAATTGATCATAAACATATATCTCCTTGCTTAGACCCTTCTACCACAACACTAATATGTTTAAATTTCCTCTTACAAGGTAATTTTTTAAATTTTGATATCAAATTATACATTATATTGCTATCAAGAATCTAGATAATATATCATATTCTCTTCTTTATGTAGGAATTAAACACATGTTGAACTTTAGATTTATTACTTTTATCAATAAGATGAATAAAATGTTTACTTTTATTTCTATAGAGTAATTGGTTACATGTTTTACTTATCATGTTATTTGCTTTAAAACTATGAGAATTGGTCTTTCATCCTAGAAATGTACTTTGTGGAGCTTGATTGAATCTACAAAATTTATTTACTTGTAATTTTATCTTTTTTAGAGTATTTTTTGTAAATAATAAATTTTGAGTCTAAAAAGAGTATTATGAATCGAGAGACTCAATGAGGTCATACAAACCTTAAATTGAAGAATGATCACACTGCTCACTATTATGTTCTTTCTTAACATACAACAATTGGTTATTGATGTGCATGATTTATCCTACAAAACCATTAATTTTTCATCTTCATGCATCTTTAAATTGTAAGTAAATTGCTCATTAAACACATCATCTAATGTTTCTTTCTTACCTTTTACACATCTTTCAATTTTATATAAGATTTGTAAGCATCATTTAAATATTGAATGTGTATCAACATATTTTAATCAACTAAGAGTGTGATTAACAATAATTACTATTAGATTTATTCATTCTATCTCCTATTACTTAAAAAATAAGGTCTTAAGCTTTTTAACATCATTCACATTCAAGAGATCCCCAAACATAAACATATTTGTAAATTCGTGAACATGAGAAGTTTCTTTTAATTAATCTTTCATCCTAAATAATTTAATTTTTAAACAATTACTTGTCTATAAATATTAAGTTTGTTAATGTGTTGCCTTATCCATTTATATGTCTAGGTGAACAAAGATGTCTATGTCAAGATGATATTGTTGGATTATGTTGATGATCGAAGAAAAGGAATTGCTCACACATGGAAACACAAGTAGTTCTCTGAGTCCACTTGGAATTGACATTTTTTCAAGCTTGATCTGTTCAATGAAGTGGAAATACATGAACAAAAGTAATAGCTCCTTATTGTGATTGGGCTTAACCAACACACTCTAAACTTTGACTTTTTAGATAGATCGGAAATTTATTTCCATTTTCATTTTTCCTTTTTGTCTCAGCATGCTATTATTATCACTATCACGGTTAAGTTTTAAATTCTTTCAAAATTCCTCTGCCCAACCAACAGTTGCAATCATAGTCTCTTGCCTACCATCAATTGTCCAATCCATTAAAATATCAACACAAACCCTGTAAAATCTTTGTTGGTGAGGGAAAAAAGAAAAGACCACATAGTTGATGTGTGCAACATAGTCAAGGAAGTACAAAAAATTCAATGAAAAGCAAATCTGAATTGCAAGATTATATGGAATGTCCGACTTGGGTAAAACTATACTTGCCAAGGCTTTCTATAAGCATTATTTGGGGGATTTTTCTTGCAAAGTATGCATTCTACAATTTTGTGGAGGTAATGTATTGGACATACAAAAGCTTTCCCTCAATTCCCTATGTTGCAACTCAAATGGGTAACAAGCAAAGGTTATGTGAGCAATTTTGTATATTTTTGTTTTGTTTGGAGGATGTTCTTCTTTTCCTTGAATAATTCTCTTTAGGCTTGGAAAAAAATTATTACACAAAATGTTTAACTCGTACATTTTTTAAATAGATCTTACAGGTAAAATATTTCTTCAATACATTTGTGAAGGGTCAAAGGGTATTGTTGGTTTTAGACAATATCATCAAAGGTAGCATAGATGAAGTGAGATATTATCTTGGGGTAGACTTTGGGCAAAAAAAACATCTTTTTGACTGCACGAGAGTAGATGTTCTAAAGAATTTTAATGGTGTACAATCATGCATGCATGTCCCAAGGCTGGAGGACAAAAGGCCCTAGCCATCATGTTAGAAAGGATGTATGTAAAGAAATCAACATTGGGGACAAAGCACTAAATTTTTATTTTATTTTCTAGTCTTAACTCTTTTCCCCACATTTGAGTAGATGTCAATTTAGAAGGCCAAAAAATTAAAATTTCATCAAAATACATCATATTTTTAATCCTTTCTAGTGTTAGTGGTTCTTCCCAATTCTACATATCTTAATTCTTTAAATTTTACAATCATAAAAGGGCTATTTAAGTGTTACTCTTTGTGAGGTGTGTTTTATGGTCAGTTGTTATAATCATGCATGAAGGGTAACATAGATCATTGAATAAATATTTTGGAGAAACAAGTGACTTATATAGTCCCATGCATGAAGTGTTATTTTCTCATAAGAGATTAGTGTTCTTGATAGTTATCAACTATCACAATAAAAAGTAGTGACAAAATTTAGAATTCTTTGGTGGATAGAGTATGTTGTATACTCAATGCATGTTGCTTCTAAAAAACTAACCTTAGGAACATCGTTTTGGACTAATAGAGCCTAAATATGGAGTTACTCTTCCTCTTTAATCAATCCTTAACTATCCTTGCTTGGTCACAAGTGCTAGCTCAATGTTCTAAGTTGGAATTCCCTCACCTTAGGAGTTGAGATTATTTTTAGGGTTTTGGCAAGCTAATTTTTATTAGAGCCAACACCTTGCATAGATCTAGTATGTTAAGCCTAAGACTTTGGGTAGGTTTTTCTATTTCCTTTCGAGAAAAGAGTTGGTTCTCAACTCTTGAGATTAACATGTGTAGTTTTGTTGGTCAACATTTATGGTGTTAGAAGTAGAGCATAGTATGATTATATATTTTTAATTTTTAATTGGCTATGATGGGCCTTTCCTATCTTGGGTGTAGTCCTCTTAACATCCCTAATGATATCAATGATGTCCCTATGGATATGGAGAGGCTACATCTAAGAAATACATTAGAATTTTATAAGATCATTTAAGCAGTTTGGGTATAATGCATGATGATGTTGCATGTAATTTGTATGTTTCTTCACTATTTGATGAATCCTTGTCTTGATTGAAAGTGATAAGAGACATTATTTTATATAAATTTCTTAGATTCATTCATTTTTAAGTGGATTCTAAGTAATCAACAAGCACCAAAAGAATATGTGGTTATTTATAATTTTAATTTTAGATTTTTTAAAAAGTTAAACAAACGTCGTTTCTCATTCATTATTCTTAATGGCATTGCTTTGTGTCTTTTTCTATATTATCGAGTGTCTGACTATAATGTTTATTACAATGGATCTCAAAGTGAAAACATTAGAAGATTCCTTCAAGATTAGTCTCTCAGGAAGAAAATGATAGGTTGTTGTCTCCTTTTTCTTTAAATGAAGTTAAAGAATTGGTGTTTTCAATGTCGTCGGATAAAGCTCCTGGGCCGGATGGGTTTACTTCATTATTCTATCAAAAGTGTTGGGATTTTGTTGGGTTTGATATTCTAAATGCTTTGGAGGAGTTAAGAAAATCTGGTGTCATGTTGAAGAAGTTTAATGTTACTAATATTGTAATCATTGCAAAAATTGCTTCTCCAATTACTTTTTCACACTTTCATCCTATTTTTCTTTGCAACACCATCTATAAGATTTTTACTAAAGCTATATATCTTCAGTTACATCCTCTTGTATTTGCAATTATTTCAGAGGAGCAAGGTGGTTTTGTAACTGGTAGAGAAACGACTGAAGGAGCAATAGTTGCTCATGAAGTGTTACATTCCATTGCTGTAAATAAATTTTCATCCATGTTAATAAAACTTGATATGCAGAAGGTGTATGATAGAGTTGACGGGTCCTTTCTGAATCAGGTGTTATTGAAATTTGGTTTTTCTCCAAAGTGGTGCAAGTGGGTTATGACTTGTTTATCAGGTGCTAAGTTGTCTATTTTGTTAAATGGCTCATCAGTTGGCTTCTTTGGCTCATCTCAAGGGGTTCATCAAGATGATCCTCTTTCACCTTTCTTATTTATTATATTAGCAGAAGCTTTGAGTAGTTCAATTACTAAAGCTCATGAACAAGGTTCCATTCAGGGTATTTGTATTCCAAATACAAATATATCTATTACACGCTCTCTCTTTGCAGATGATAATATGCTTTTTGGAAAATTTGTTGTATCAGAAGCTTTGCATATAAAATCTATATTGAATAAATACACTAGTGCTTTAGGTCAATGTGTAAATGAAGGAAATTCCAAAGTTTATGTGTTCAATATAAAACCAGATGTTGAAAAACACATTGTGAATCTTCAAGGCTTTCAACAAGCACATTTGCCTTGCAAATACCTTGCTATTCCTCTTTTTGTAGGCCAAAACAAGATTTCTTACTGGCATAAGATTATCTAGAGCATACAAGCTAGAATCTTATCTTGGAAAGGGAGATGATTGTCTCTTTTAGGAAGAATCTTGCTGATTAAAACTGTATTATCCATAATACCGAATTATTACATGTCAGTTTTAAAAGCTCCCAAGACCATTATCCACCAAATTCAGAATTTGATAAGAAACTTTCTGTGGTCTGGTAATTTGGAAAGCAAAAAAAAATCCCCCTAATTTCTTTGGAAACCATGTGCCTGGAGACGATAAAAGGTGGTGTTGGTTTGCAAAATATGATTCAAAGAAATTTGGCATTAGGAGCCAAAATGGTTTGGCATATGTATTCTAGACCATATCTAAAATGGTGTCGTCTCATGCAACATAAATATCTAGATAATTTGTGCTCATCAAGAATTCTTACAGTTTCAAATCCTCCTTCAGGATCAACAATGTGGAATTTTCTAGTTTCTTGTAGAAAAATCATATTACCTCATTTAACTTGGGAGGTTAATAATGGAAATGAAGCTTTATTCTGGAGGGATTCATGGACTGGTTATCTAGTCATAAATGGTTTGCAAAATTTTGAAAACACTGAAAATGATTTATCTCAAAGGTGGGGTATAAAGGTCAAAGACTATGTTCATCATGTAGATACTTTTACGGGTAAAGTTAAATGGAAAGATTTTTTAATTGAGCAAATTGATGATGTTCACAAAAGTCAGATTTCATCTTTGCTTAAGGAAAGGCCAGTCTTTTTGTCTTCATCTTCGGATAGGTTAATATGGTCAAAAGAAAAATCAGGTTGCTATTCGGTTAAAGAAGGTTACAAAACAATCTCTCAAACAGGTCTGCATTTAGTAGAACATCGAGCATATTCTTTATGTTGGAATTCTAAAGTGCTACCTAAAGTAGGTTGTTTCTCTTGGCTTGCTATCAAAAACAAAATTCTTACAAGTTATAAGCTGTCAAAACTTGGTATTGCACAACCTTTCAGATGTGTGCTCTGTGAACAAGAGCTGGAAGATCCTAATTGTTGATGGTGTTTTATGCACAACAACTTATATAGAATATGATATCCTATCTCTCTTGAAAGGTAAATCTCTATCAGCAAGCCTCAAGAGATAACCCCAAGGTCTCTAATGTCAGGTCTTGACAATGCATAAACAACTCAGATAATATGTGAAAATGCTGGTAATCACCAGGGGCCTTACAAATAAACAATGTTGGAAGTGTACTTTCATCGGATGCAACAATATGGTGATGCTTTCAATCCTAAAAATAACCCAAATAATAAAAGAAATAATAGAAGATAAGGGTTGAGAGAGATTCTAAAACTAAACTAACCCCTAAGATCAATCACAACAATGATGAATGTTGCAAATGGACAGATCCCCAATAAAACCGATCTCTGCTTGATCAAGGACAAGCCCACAACTCCACAGAAATGGTGCAATCTTATAAGGAAACTGAAGATTTTCATGCTATGAACATTCATCCACATACCCAATAAATGGTGTAATGTAAACAAACATCCACAGTTGAACTTAGCACAAAATAAGGCTCAGACTAACTTTACACAACAACTTACAATCAACAAATTGCTAAAAGTATGGATCAGAGATCGATCAACATCATTAACATTTCACCATTATCATGAAATAACTGAAAACTAACATCTAACATCTAATACTGAGAATCAAGAACAAGAAACCATAAGACTTTTGAAACATATAACACAATGTTTTCCAAACCAACAACCCATTTGCATTATCTTCTCCAATATTACATAACAATTTCCAGCTCTCTCCTCTCCTACAACTACTAACTTGCAGAATCTAACTTCTAACTTGGCCAATTCTGGCTTTGTAGCCTCTAATCAGCTATTCTCTAACCCTTTACAAGTGAGAAGGCACTACCCTTTTATAGATTTTACAATTCAGATTCAATGGCCAAGATTAAATCAATCCAATGGCACAAATTGCTCATCTAGAAACATCTATTAGTTACATTAGGGTTTTGGTATCTAGATACATCATCATCTAATTGCATAAAAATAGTTACATCCTTGAGCAATGAGAAAATAATATTCTGCCAACTTGGCTTTGATAACAATCCTCATTGGAGAAAACAAACAACATCACATGGTGCAAATAGCTTCCAGAAATGCCCTCCAGCTATAGACAGTTTGGGCACAGATTCTTATGTAGGTGCATTTTAAATATTTGATTTGCAATCTTCCTGACAACACAATCTAGGCACATATCCATATGCAACTGGGTTCATTTGAATAGCTGGGCATTGATTCATATGTAAATCAACATTAAAATATTTTCCAGATTTTCCTTTTGGCACGAATCCATATGCAATTCCCCCTTTTTGATTTATTTAATCTTGAAAAATAGATATCATCATTAGCAGCTCACATGTCAAAAATCCAATCCAAATTAAATTTAAATACAATTTTGGCCTTTTAAGAAAACTTTCCATTTTCATAAACTTTTCATTTTTAGGAATTTTCCATTTACGGAAATTTTTAATTTTGAAAAAAAATTCTCCATCTCAAGAATTTCATTCGTGAACATTTTAAAATTTGGAAAAATAACCATTTTGGAAAAAATTGCATTTCGGAAAAGATTCCATTTTCAAATTTTTTCCATTCTAAAAAAAAATTCAAGATTTTGAGGGCTTGGAAATTTCCAAAAAGGAAATTTCAGGATTTTGAGGGGGGCTTGGAAATTTCCAAAAAAGGAAATTTCGAGATTTTGATCCCTTCGCGGAAATCAAGCCCAAAAGGAAATTTTGGGATTTGAGGGCTTGAAGGAAATTCGGGGATTTCCAGCAAACACGAAATTCCGCGAAGAGCCAAAATCTCTGAAGCACAATACAAAGCAGTCCTCGTCGGGTATCCAAGGCATGGATGGAAATTGAGGAATTCCGCCCAAGGAGGAAAATCTTGAAATTTAGGGATTTCCACATAGGGATGGAAATCCCGAATTCCAAGCAAGGTCAAAATCCCCTAAACCTCATAACTTTTTTTCTAGAAGGAATTTTTGAAAAGTTCAAAAAACAACTTGGCCTAATTTTTCGTCCTCTATCCATTGGTACAAAAATATTTACACATTACATTGAAAATTCACCTCAAAAATCCCCATTTCCAAAATCCAAGGCCCCAATACACTTCAAAATACCACCCTTATCAAATCAAATCCAGACTTAATTCCCAAAATAACCTCCCAAGAAGAGAAAAATTGAAAATTGACAAAGCTAAGGTGTAAAGATGTAGAAGAAAAAGAGGGTCCCTACCTCCGGTGGGGCATGTGTGCAAAAAATGCACAAAAAATGGTGACTCCTATTGGGGAAATGCTTCCAGAGCATTTCAATGACAAACTGGAATCAAGAACCCAAAATCTCCAGTTTCAATCCTCTCATCAAGTCAGCCAATAAACTAAAGTCACAAAATTAATGAACAAGCTAGCCCTTCCTGTGCTGAAAATCTAAGTGCATGCAAGTGTATAAATTTCCCTCCCTAAGTTGTTGCAAGAAACCAAGCTCAGTCATGTTAAGCTACTTAAAGATTCTAACTTCAAAAGCAACCTGGATAGAGCCTTGCTACTAGTCAGGCGCCCATAACCCCAACAAGGTTATCGTTGTGATTCTCCTGAACATAGCTCTACTGCCAGCCAGACATCCATAGCCCTGGTAGAGATATTCGGATCCCCCTAAAAAGTTGAACTCACTTTCTTTTGATATTGAATATTTTCTTTTCTTTTTGATAATTCTTTTTGCTTCTTCATTTCAACCTATAAGCAATGAAGCTCACACTCAGGGCTGAGAATCACAGTGGCATTGAAGTAGAAATATAAGATTTTTCACTTAAAAAGACCTCGCGAAGATCCTACAACAACCTCAGGATTCTTAAGATTTGTGTAAAATGTAAGATTCAAGCACATTCAAGAGCTAGTTCAATCCAATGACTTGTCCACTTTAAATATTTAGCACATGTGACACTAAATAAAAGACTTCCACCAACATATCCTAGAAGGATAATTAGAGCTTGTAAAAGGAATACCCAAAACAATCTCGGATAAAATAATAGTTGTTGTGCGAATAAGACACTCCCAACAAAAAATAGGGGAAACCAAGCCGGAGAAGCAAAGAAAACAACCAAACCGAAACCAAAAGTAGAACATAAGCCAACCAAAGATAAAGGAAATTAATCTAAACTAAAGCCATCTATCTTAAAGAAAACAAAAATATGACTTAAAGCGAAAGGACAACAGGGCAAGCTGCATTTATTCAAATCAACATTATGTACAAAGAGACTCAAAATGACTCATGATCAGACAAGGTAAGTTGAGACCCACACCTATTTGGATTTTCAGTGCATGGACAAGCAGTAAGGTGATAGTAACAATCCTCAAGAATGCAAATTCATCCTTATATTTGAAAAAATAAAGCTCAATAATGCAACATTCAAACTCAAAATTCTCATCAGGAATAATTAGCAACTGAGGCAACTCATTGAAACCATGATAAATCCATATGCTCGTTGTCTTCCCTAAACCTCCATAATCAAAATGATAAGCTTCAGAATTTTTAGCAAGGAAAGAAACAACCTGGTGCTTTGCTTGTTTAGACCGAATGTTGTGTTCATTGACCCCCAATTGTGAAGATTTGATGCCCATGAGGTCAGGAGGTCTCAATTGATGATGTAGTATTCCTCTTGCATTTGAAACACGCACAACAAAATCAAAGTCATCAATGAGCAATTCAGGGTAAAAATTACATTGAACAAATTCAGAATTATCATCATGGAACTTTTCACCTGTTTGAGTATCTTCATGAGGAATTAGTGATGAAATTGCATAAGATTTGTCATGCACAACAAGTTTCTCAGCAGGATGTTCATCAGGAGGCATCACAGATTGATCCTCAAACACATTTCACCTACAACCATGTGATCAATTATGATTGTAATATTACTGTTTTCAGCATCATTTATGTTTTCCTACACATCAGTATGAACCACATTAGCTATCCCATCATTAATGCATAAAATTTGTGAATTTTCATTGTGTAGTTCATCAATAGATAGAGAAAAATAGAATTTGATAAATGCGAAGACTCCCTGAATTCATCTTCTATTGATTCAAACTCTTGATCACAGCCATCCAGGACATTGACTCCTCCATTTATTCCTTCTTTTCCTTCTTCAAGGAGTTCATCGACATCTTTTCGATATTCTTCTATTGGAGACTTATTTGATGTGTCCTTCTGTGCATCTTCTGGATGTTGCGACAACTGTACTTGTTCTTCCACCTCCTTTATGGCTGTCTGGCACTGGAAACAGGTGAATTCATAATGCTCCTCTTCATGTATCCTGTACCAAGTTGGTAACAACAACTCCTCTAGGAAGACTCTGTAACTTAGGCTTGACCAATCCTTCAAAAATCTTTCCACAAACTCATCATATCTAGTCTGTATTGGATCTTCATCACGAACAACGTAAATCTGACTTAGCTCTTCTTCCTACATTGTGGTTCACCCTCAACTGTATTTTCCATTTCAAACACTTGGTTAGCCTCTGTAGAACCAACATCCTTTGCGTTTGTAGGCTGTTCTTCACTTGAATGTTCATCAACTACCTCCATTGCTTCAGATATTTCAGACTCTTCCTTCTGGTATTTTTCTTGGTTTTTGGATGGATTAACACCTATTGCACATTCTTCAGATCCAAAATTTGTCTCCTCTGTAGTACATTCCTTGACTGACTTCTCTTTCCATTCCAAATATCTCCCAATTTTAACGATAATGTCCACACATGAATGGCAAGTGAATTCTAAATGAGACGCATTATGAACTCTGCACCATTTAGATGAGATGAAATCTTGCAAACACTTACCACCACCAAGCTGATCTTTAACTATCTTTGTAAATGCCTCAACTGCAACATCAACAAACTCTAAATCTATGGAGGCTAGTGGTTTAGGCAGGTTCTATATGAAAATATCCCTTTGCAAAACCATCTCGATTTTACCCAAAAAGGTTAAGCATTCAAACTCATTATGCCTGCAAGTATTATGAATTCTACACTGGTCTGATAATGCATAGTGATGCAAACCCTTACTGTTCCAGAGATCCAATCTCTTATTCAGAGACACACAAAGTTGAGGAAAATCAATTTGATGACTGTTTCCATCATGGAAACCATAAGGTTACTTTTCCATCTGGACTCAGAATTTGCACTTTCAGATTTAGAGATCTATCATATCTCAGATTTTCAACATGAATGCTAATTCAACTTCTAGTAATGTCACCTACGTTCAACCCTCCTTCTACCGCCAATTTTTTGATGGTGTTTTCTGCACAACAACAACTCAAATAAAATATGATATTTTATCTCTCTTGAAAGGTAAATCTCTATCAGCAAGCCTCAAGAGATAACCCCAAGGTCTCTAATGTCAGGTCTTGACAATGCATAAACATCTCAGATAATATGTGAAAATGCTGGTAATCACAAGGGGCCTTACAAATAAACAATGTTGGAAGTGTACTTTCATCAGATGCAACAAAATGGTGATGCTTTCAATCCTAAAACTAACCTAGATAATAAAAAAATAGCAGAAGATAAGGGTTGAGAGAGATTCTAAAACTAAACTAACCCCTTAAGATCAATCACAACAATGATGAATGCTGCAAATGGACAGATCCCCAATAAAATCAATCTCTGCTTGATCAAGGACAAGCCCACAAATCCACAGAAATGGTGCAATCTTCTAAGGAAACGAAAGATTTTCAGACTATGAACATTCATCCACATACCCAATAAATGGCGCAATGTAAACAAGCATCCACAGTTGAGCTTAGCACAAAATAAGGCCCAGACTAACTTTACACAACTTACAATCAACAAATTGCTAAAAATATGGACCAAAAATCGATCAACATCATTAACATTTCACCATTATCATGAAATAACTGAAAACTAACATCTAACATCTAATACTGAGAATCAAGAATAAGAAACCATAAGACTTTTGAAACATAACACAATGTTTGCCAAACCAACAACCCATTTGCATTATCTTCTCCAGCATTACATAATAATTTCCAGCTCTCTCCTCTCCTACAACTACTAACTTGCAGAATCTAACTTCTAACTTGGCCAATTTTGGCTTTGCAGTCTCTAGTCAACTATTCTCTAACCCTTTACAAGTGAGAAGGCATTGGCCTTTTATAGATTTTACAATTCAGATTCAATGGCCAAGATTAAATCAATCCAATGGCACATATTCCTCATAGCTACATTAGGGTTTTGGTATCAAGATACATCATCATCCAATTGCATAAAAATAGTTACATCCTTGAGCAATGAGAAAATAATATTCTACCAACTTGGCTTTGATAACAATCCTCATTGGAGAAAACAAACAACATCACATGGTGCAAATAGCTTCCAAAAATCCCCTCCAGCTGTAGACAGTTTGGACACAGATTCTTATGTAGGTGCATTTTAAATATTTGATTTGCAATCTTCCTGGCAACACAATTTGGTCACATATCCATATGCAATTGGGTTCATTTAAATAGTTGGGCACTGATTCATATGTAAATCAACATTAAAATATTTTCCAGATTTTCCTCTTGGCACGAATCCATATGCAATTCCCCCTTTTTGAATTATTTAATCCTGAAAAACAGATATCATCATTAGTAGCTCACATGTCAAAAATCCAATCCAAAATAAATTTAAATACAATTTTGGCCTTTTAAGAAAACTTTCCATTTTCGGAAAAAAATTTCAACATCTCAAGAATTTCATTTTCGGGAACATTTTAAAATTTCAAGAAAAATTACCATTTTGGAAAACAAAATTGCATTTCGAAAATTTCCAGCTTCAAAATTTTTTCCATTTTCAATTTTTTTTGGGATTTTGAGGTGGGAAATTTCCAAAAAGGAAATTTCGATTTTGAGGGGGGCTTGGAAATTTCGGGATTTTGACCCCTTCGCGGAAATCAAGCCCAAAAGGAAATTTGGGGATTTGGGGGCCTAAAGGAAATTCGGGGATTTCCGATAAACACAAAATTCCGCGAAGAGCCAAAATCTCTAAAGCACAATACAAAGTAGTCCTCGTCGGGTATCCAAGGTATGGATGGAAATTGGGGAATTCCGCCCAAGGAGGAAAATCCCAAAATTTAGGGATTTCCGCATAGGGACGGAAATCTCGAATTCCAAGCTAGGTCAAAATCCCCTAAACCTCATAAGTTTTTTCTAGAAGGAATTTTTGAAAAGTTCAAAAAACTTGGCCTAATTTTTCGTCCTCTATTCATCGGTGCAAAAAGATTTACACATAACATTGAAAATTCACCTCAAAAATCCCCATTTCCAAAATCCAAGGCCCCAAAACACTTCAAAATACCGCCCTTATCAAATCAAATATGAACTAATACCCAAAATAACCTCCCAAGAAGAGCAAAATTGAAAATTGACAAAGCTAAGGTGCAAAGATGTATAAGAAAAAGAGGGTCCTTACTTTCGGTGGGGCGTGTGTGCAAAACGTGCACAACACTAATCACCTTTTCCTTTTATGCCCAGTAGCACAGGCATGTTGGATGTTCGTAGTGTCTAAAATGAATTGGCTATCTCCTTTTCCAAATACTATTTGGAAGTTATTTTCTAGCTGGCCACAGTTGTATAAAAATTCTATTTTTGCATGCATTTGGAGCATCATTTCGTCTTCAGTGGTCTAGTCTATTTGGTGGGCAAGAAATAAATGCATTTTCAGAAAAGAAAAGTTTAATATTAAAATCAGGCCTTGTTATTGTTAGAACAATCTATTTCAAAAGTAGTAAATGGGTATGTTATCAAAAATAAACATGTGGGTTCAATTTTCACATATTGGGATTCAAAATTGTTGGTAGCATGGCCTCTTCTAAATTTTCCTTTCAAAGAAATCCTCCACCAACCAATTCATAAAGTAGATAGATCTACTATTTCATGGAAGCCACCTCCATCTGGATGTTTTAAATTGAATATAGATGGTGCTTCTAGGGGGAACCCATGAGTATCTGGAGTAGGGGTAGTCATAAGAGATTCTAATGGTCTAGTTCTCTGTGCCAAATTTTTCAAGTTGAACAAAGGAACTAACAATGCAGTTGAAGCGCAAGCACTTCTTCAAGGTTTAAAATTAGTAAAAAGCTTTAAGCTTACCAGGGTCCAAGTACAAGGTGACTCTTTAATCTTGTTAAATGCTTGTCGAGAGCATAAGATTCAAAATTGGAAACTGGGGTATATTGTTAAGCAAATTTGGTCCCTACTTGATAAGGTGGAAAACTATCATATTCTTCATACTTTCAGAGAAGTTAATGAGGTAGCAGACTTTTTGAAAAATCTTGGTTGTGAACAAGAAGATGATGAAGTTACGCATATTATTAAACTAGGTAAAATGCATCCTATGTTAGAACTTCTAGTGTCAAAAGAGGAAAGGAAAACAGGGTGAAAGAATTTGGGCTTTCTGTGTGTTTTGAGGTAAATTTAGTTTTCTATGGGTATTCAATTTTGTTCAAACACATTTGCAAGGCCACGTCAAGAAAATTCAAAAAGGTTTCCATTTATTTGATTCAAAATTTGTTATCGTTGCAAGCATTTATTGACTTTTTCAAGGTTATTTTATATTGGCCAAAGTCAATTTGTTTTTCTTGGGACATCTATAAATTGTGCCACTTGTACCACCTGTCATCTCGAGTTGTCATGGTTGAGTCGAGTTAAGAGGTTGTTCATGAGAGTGTCGAATGTGGGGCTCTTTCATCGACAAATAAAAAAGCATTATGGAGATATCCTAGTGTGCATTGTTAGATATGTGACAAGTGTCCAAGTAATCATCTTTTATGATCTCTCATGTTGAACAGATGGCATGATTCATAACATATATGTGTGTTTATAAAAAGTTTCAATGTGATCAGGTGTACATGCAATTCATCCTTTTATGAGCTCTCATGTTGAACATATGACATGATTCACAACGTATATGTGTGTTTATGTCATGATTCAATACGGCCAGGTGTACATGCAAAAATTGTAAGTAAACACTTGGCAAAAAATTGGAAAAAGAAATTACAAGTGCCAAAGTTTGGGTTAACACAAAACGTCATCAACCTGGGTTAGTAAGTTATCCCGACAACACCATGTTATGATTAATCCATGGGAGGTTTGTACGATGGTACCATCTACAGTAATGACAAGCTCATGTAAAGATTACAGAGAGAATTCTAGGCACAGTGAAACAAGTTGGGAGAATATTGTGTCATCAAAGATCGAGGAGGAAGCGTACAAATTGTGTATCTGTATTCATAACAAGGCGAATAAAACTCCTGATGATCCTCTGGTAATTGTTTATGCTAACTCTATGCGTCATGTGCAGATTACATGTGTTCGAAATCTATGGGTTTCAAAAGCATGTGACCTGGTGCATCATCAATTTTTGGGCTGTTAAAAGCGCCTTGATTTATTTGCTAAAAGTTTATCCTACCTGGGATAAATTTAGAGTCCGCCTTTTGCTACCTTGCCATATAACTAAAAATGGCTATCTGGTTGATTCTATCGGTATGATTTTAAATTTTTTTTCAACCTTTCCATATAATAATTTTCTAGCATGCGGGTGCAATCTGATAGGTTATGAAAAGAATTATGTCGAAAGCCATATCAACTCGCTCATGGGAAATAAATTTGTTCGTGCTTTGTTTAAAGGTCATTCAAATAAACTTTATGTGTGTGTCTTTGAATTGGCGTTCAAGGTGTATGTCTCTCTAGGGTAGCTCTAGCAGTGGCGAGTTAAGGGTTCCCGTGTTTACCAGTGTAGTGTGTAGGAGGCGACAAATGGAATTCTAGCCGAGGAAATATAGATTTTTCTTCCCAGTCAATGATTGGGAGATGCCAATCTTAGAGGAAATTGGGGACGCAGAACTTCATGCAACTTTCATCGAACACATTAAAAGGGTCATTGGTGAAGAAATTTTGGAACCAAAAGCAAAAAGGTTAATCTATCCATCCCAATTCCTTTCAATATCTATCTCCAACCTTTTGGATTTATTACAACATGTCAATCTAGTTGAGTCCATTACTAGAAAAGTAGTTAATGTGGAGTTTAGAACTGCAAAATGGAGTACTCACAAAAGGTTTTCAAAAGTATGATCTTTGGAAGGGTCATGGTTACATTGGAGGCTTATTCCCAAGGCATTTTTTGTTGCATCGAACAACATTTCCAAAACTGTTCATTGCAATAAACAAATCTTTGTCTCAACAAACTTCCAACTTTACATTGAATGCACTCAAAAGACATGCAATGGAGTTTGATGCAGATTTGGCAGAAAAGGTAAAGATAAGAGTCCAAGCTATAATGGTTCTTCTAACACATGTTCATGATACACCACTTCTCCAAGTGCCACAAGTTGCAGATGAAAACAACCTTCACCAACCAATGGAGGATCATGACAATTAGATGGTGGCACCAGTTCAAATTGAAATAGGGAGAGTGTTCATTGAAGGTGGGATTAATTTAAATGATATGATTGCTGTTCATTTGGGTGAAGAAAACTTGGTGGAAGACCAGGGAGAAAATGACCTCCCAGTGCAAATGGAGGAGTAGCTGGTTGTGAATGGAATTTTTTTTGGTTTGCTGTCAAAGCGTAGAATTTTGATACCATGGTTTTTAGGCTATCAATAGGCATTATAAAGCCTCGAAGTCTATTGTTAGTTAATGGAAATTCATAGTTTCAAATTGTATTAGTCTATTAAAGGGATGATGAAAATTTATTTTTCCTGTTATCAAAGGCATAGTGAAAGATGAAGTACTATTGTAACAGGTCTATATGACGTATATGACACTGCTATTGTACATATTATATTATATCAATATATATAGGCATTATGCCTTATGCTTTAAAAATAAAATAAAATTTGAGTCATATATATTTTGGTTAACTTGTATATTCACTATGCACATCTATAGTTCATAAATTCGCTAGTGCTTCTCCTCGTTTTTTGTATGTATCTAATATATAAGCTATTTGTTTTTTCTAGTGAACCATCATGTGCAATAGATTTTAAATTTGATGATGAAAAGAATGAGAAGGTTTTAGTCTCTTTACAACCTATTGAGGATAATTAAATGAGTGGGCTAGGTATTTTAGGTGAAGATTGTTTTATTTCATCCCTATATTCCCTCATGACATGTAATATTAAGGTTCTACTATTATATATATGTGTGTGAAATGTTTGATGTTTCATTGTATGTGATTGAATTGGATGACTATAGGGAAGTCGAGATCTCAATTCCATTGTTTCTCATCAAAACAAATGAATCCCTCATGCTATTCATTTCTCCTAAAATTGGCTTTAATTCATTTCACAACCAAGCTAATCAAGATTTAAAGTTGTTTCATGAAACTAACAATTTTAGTCTGTGTTTATCATTTTTCTATATTGTGTAGCGATTCACATGATGACATAAATGGAATTGTTTCAAATCCACCACCCAATGGGGATATTTTGGAAGAATTTTTGTTCTAGTTTCTGTTTTGATTTTATCAAGAGTATTCAATAAAATACAATAAAATAATCTTAGTCACAAGTTATATCACCCATATTTTTTGTAGATCCAAGTAAAGTAGTATATGATTCCTTTAGTTTCAACAACATGGATGATATAATCTAAAGTCAATGTAGAATCTAAAGTATTGATTTAACAAAGAGACATCATAGTTTAAGTACACACTAGTTATGAGTGTAAATTTAATTTGCTAAATGTGATAACATTTTTAAAACTATTACTATCTTTGTAATGATCATTTTGGATTTATAAATGGATTGGATTACTAACTATATTTTTGTCTATGATACTCAAACCTTGATTATATTTTCATGCTTTGATCAATTATTTTATCCTTAGGTTCTTTGAAACTCCTTGTTAATTGTGTTTTTTCCATTGATAGGCATTGATATAATGTATTCACTCAATGAAACAATTAAAAAAAAAATACTAGTAGTTCTAGTTTAGTCACAATTCTCAAGTAGACCATGATTTTATAATAAACATGGTACAAACTCATAAAACTTTTGTTTTTCACTTTACCTTGTGGTCTATGTGGATTGCCTCCCCTTACACTCATTGCAATTGTGATGAAATTAGCTATATAGAGGTATTAAGATAGCTAATTTTTCTTGGCTTAGTGATAATATTTGGAGTCAAGTCAATAGTTAGAGTTTAGCTATCACTATTTTTATTGTCCACTTTGTTTATCAGATCCCTAGGAATACCCTCCTAACTCTAAGCTAATCTAAAAAAATAGAAGAGAAACCCCACTCTCATAAAGTTGGCCTTCAACCTTCCATGACTTTTGGATGAATAGGTTTTCACTTTCAAGATGAAAACCTTGGCCTTGAAAGTGAAAATGTGTTCTAGGAAGTGAAGTAGTTATTATGGGACCCAACACACTCTCAGTTATATTTCTACCAAATTAGTTTTTAAAAATAATTAATACAACAAAAAAATATGGGGGTGAACACCAAACACTATGTTATATTTCATAACCTTAACCTTATCCATTTTAAAAAATAATTAGTAGTTTAAAACTTAGATTAAGAATACTACAATTATTATTCTCATTGTATCTTTAAATTTTGAGTGTACACATCTCGAATTACTCATCTAAGTTTAGGTTTAGTTGATTCCATGAAAAAATAGTCACTTTTAACCCCCTTTGGTCCCCCTTTTTTAGGAACTTACCCTACCCATTCTTAGGTCAAAAGATAACACCTTGTATGGCTAAGCTATTCAAGCATGATGTTAATGTTATTTTTGTATATTCTACTATTATAGTTGAACTTTTGAGCATGTAATGTGTTATCTTAATCTTTTCTCTCTTTGTTTCTACATAGAGGAGCCTCTATGTACTTGAATTTACATGCAACGGTTAATTGATCAATGAGCTTAATAGTAAGAAATCTATTATCTTAAATATTCTTAGTCTTATTTTTATTCATTTTTACATATTATGTATATATGTTTTTGTTGATTATTTTGTCACGAGTCTTTGTTATTCCTAAATTATTTTTTGCAATCCCTCTCCCTTTTCACCCCCCATACACCAACTTTGAGCTTAGCTTAGGATAGATAGAGAGCTAGCTCTCAAATCCTACAGATTGTCTTAAATGGTCCACCCACATTAAATTTTTATATTGATAAAATCATGGTTAAACGAAGGCTTGGAATTTTACATAGTAGCAAACAAGATGTAAGAGAAACTAGTCTCGTGAGATATTAAATAAAAAAGTCAAAATGAAAGAGAAATAATTGGTCATAACAGAGCCAACAAATGCACAACATAAGAATAAGAATAGGACACAAAATCCAACCACTACTAGTTGAATTCTATAAGTTGCTAGCTGCCTACCATTCCTTAGATAAGAAATTGACCTTGTCTTCAAAAGTGAACTCCTTTACTTCTCCAATTTGGGTGCTTGTGTCTACAATTTTTTTCATATTTTTGACTTTAGTTATTTTTCTAGGGACCTCATGATAAGTATCTCCTTTTATTATTTGAACTTCATCTTGTAGTACACAAAGACGGGTGGCAATTTTTTAATTGTCCACCTTTATTATTGCTTGCAATCCATTCCATATTCTTAGTCCTACATGATGTGTTTTCCCTTGGAAAGGACCTTTAAATAAAGGCAATGGGTTTATTGCATGGAGATATATGCCACTCATTCCTCCTCTTATTGTATTATCCTATTCATTTTTATCTTCTTATACTTCTATCTTCCTAATGTCTCTCTAGAAATGGTAAGGATTTTAATACAAACCAATGTTTTGATTTCCCTTTTTGTAACTTGACAAGTTTTGCAACCTTGAATAATTTCTCATTTCCCTATATCTTTATAGTCTTATGGTCTCACATCCAACTCCAAGGAATTCAATATTAGTGAGCTTGTGACTAGATAGTTGTATTGCATTTGATTGCATGTATGTAGATGATTTTTGAGAGTATAATTATAGTGCCCCTCCGTGTTTGGCCCTTTCCACGATGTTTGATAAGTTTTATTTTGGGTTGTTTGAATTAAATTGGCTTTATAAGGTTGTTGGATTAAATTTTGAATTAAATAAATTATTGAATAAATCGTGTTGGCAAATAGATATGTATGTTGCTTTTGGATAATTAAATTAATAAATTAAATTATTAAGTTATAAAGTGATTTTATAATTAAATATAAAGATAATTATTGTTCAATGTGGAGTTTTAATTAATAAATTAAAAAGTGAGAAAATATTAAAAGAAAAGAAAATATTAAAATTAATATTAATTTCGAATAAAGACAAATGATAAAGAAATAGAAACAATTAAAAAATGGGAAAAAGACTTGTTGAAGCACATGCGTGTCTTCGGACTGGAAATCTGTTTGGAAACATGTTGTTTTTATGAGTCTTTTGTTTGCTTTTTTGTCTAAAAACAAAAGCTTTCCTTATATTATCTTTTTGAAGGGATTTTGGTTGACATGTTAGATTTTTGTTTTGGAACAGGAAAAACTTGTCTGCAAGATTATTTTATCAAAATAAGTATATTCGATAAATTGTTTTTGAAAGGATAATCTTTCTCTGCAAGAAGATGTCTGTAAAAAGTTTGGCTTTGGTTTGTTGAGGATCTCAGACTTGTGTTTCAAAATTTTAGATTGGGAGTTTTGGGAGAAGCAGAAATTGTAGTGAAAGATTGATCTTGGCTTCTAGTTTGTCCTTACCTGGGATTGGATTCCAGGTTGGTTGCGTCTCTGTTCTTTATTTCGAAGCTTTGCGCTTTGCATCCACAATCTTCCTTGATTGTTTGGCTGTGACATTTCTGGTCCCGAACTTTATCTGGTCTGTGTTGTGATTTTTAAATATGTTCGTGGCATTCGATTTATTTCTTGTGCTTGGTTTTTAATTTATAAACTTTGTTGCATGTCTATTATGACTCCTCTACCCTCGGCTTTCTTGCTTTGATATCCGTGACCCAAGCTTGCATTTGATTTTTGCTACAAAATTTGTCTATCTCCACTCACCGTCGCTGCTTTTGGCAGCCATTTTGTTGGTTGGATACGACTGTATCTGCAACTCTATTCTTTTGCTTTATAAAGTTCGATTCTATTTATCTCCATTACCTTCGATTTATATGGCTGGCCTTTGAGTTTATGAATATGATATTCGATTTGAATCATAAATATATATATTTATGTGTGTTTAGATCTGTATTTAAATGATTTATATATATGGTTTTTTAAGAAAAGAAACAGATTTATGTGTATTGATTTTATGAATATTTATATATATCTTTATATAATTATATATGTATAGATCTGCGTAAGAATTAAAATGATATATAGATTTACATTGCTCACTGTATGCTGAAGTAAGGAGTTACAAACAACATTCAATCTGTCTATGCGTAGGTAATTAAATTATTTAGACATAAGGTACTGATATTTTACATCGCAATGCAATGAATTGTTAGAGTGAGGGCATTTATTTGGTATTGTGAATGAAGGGTAGAAGTGTTGAATCGGTTATTATCCAGTGAACGACCTTGTCAACCTTATAAGTATAAACTATGCATGAGTTAGAATCTTTTAAGCCATAGTTTCCAGGTCTCTATATTAATTTAGATATAGATAGGGCATCTTTTATTATCGAAAATTTAATGAATTAAGTGAATAAATATCTTTCTTTTATATAATATTAAATATTTAAGTAATTATTTTTAAAGAGAATAAGTTAATTAAACGAGTAAATCAAATTAAGTTCAAAAGAAATTATTAATTAAATTAAATTTATATATATATATATAATATTTTGAAGGAAAATATTCTAAGTATGGAACTTATATTGGAGGACGAAGTTTAAGGAATTTAAATATGAAAATTGAGATATTTTATGACATTTGATCAATGTATAAATTTTGAATGCAATTTATCTAAGCATATTATGTACCGTGAGTCAATTGAAGACTATATAGAGAGATAAATAAGTAAGTAAATAAATAAATATATATATATATATTGACATATAAAGTTTAATATTAGAAAGAGATCACTTCCGTTTTTTCAATTAAATGATAATGAAGTTAGTGAATTGGTATATTAAATTAAATGAAAAGAGTTCTTTTTGCTTAGTATATAATTAGGACAAATATATGTGGATGATAGAAGAACTTAAGTTGATATTCTTTTAAAATGTTGTCTTCGTCGTGATCCCCAATAATTGAATTGTAGATTGGTTGAACGATATCGTCAAAAATTGAGTATTATTATGTGAATGATTTAGTAAGTAAAGTTAGCAATTATGTAACGAGTTTAGAAAATGTGCTAATGCCTCCCATGGATGTTTTGTTGTTTTATTATTGGTTATTGTGGATTGGTTGATATGGAGTTGATTTTAGTTATTGTTTTATGGAGGGAGTCTTTGTGCATAGTGGTTAGTTGGACTTCCAGAAGTTGGGGAAAGAGTTTACTTATTGTTGGTTTTCATGTTGAGTTCTTTGTGAACTATTGTTCTTATACTTGATTATCTTTATCTGGGTTTTAGCCTTGCACTATAGAAATTGCTTTATTATGTAGATCTTGTGTGA
This sequence comes from Sequoiadendron giganteum, assembly GCA_007115665.2. Taxonomy (NCBI): domain Eukaryota; kingdom Viridiplantae; phylum Streptophyta; class Pinopsida; order Cupressales; family Cupressaceae; genus Sequoiadendron; species Sequoiadendron giganteum. The sequence continues at coordinate 115,851,460 of CM021103.1, read as the reverse complement.
GATGGTGCATGTCTCGCTTTATGTGCTTATTTATATGGATTTGATAGTTTGTGTAAGTTGGCTTACCCAGTTAGTGGTTGTGAGTCTCTTGTTCCTAGTAGGGACAATGGCTTCCCATGGGTGTCGGAGCCCTAAGTGGTGTCCAGGGTAACCTGTGAGGGAGTTATGTTAATTTAGTGATAACCTAATAAATAGTTAGGGGGTTGGATAATACTCATATTAATATAAGATAATGGATGCCTCTTTCATGGCTCAAGTGCTCGTTTAGGCTTGAGATGAGATGAGAAGGTCTAGAATGGCAAGATCAACTGCCTTGTGTTGTCTTGTCTTCATGAAAGGTATGTTGATTCTGCATGAGTTAGAATGGGGGCCAGGGATTGGTTGAGGTTGCTAGGGTAACCCAAGATGGAGTCGAGATCTAGGAAGATCCGCATTGGGTAACCCATATCAAACTATGCGATGACATTTTTTTCTATAGCAATCTTGTATGCCTTGTTTGTTTTCCCCTTGTTGTTCATGTACTTCTGTAAGCGGTTGTTTCTTTATGTTTTATTTGTTACTCTTGTTTGTTGGAGTCATGTTAGCCTATGTCTGCTTGTCTGTTTGTGTAGTGGGTCCTTATTGTCATCTCCTAGCACGGGGGCTGTATCTTAGGGTTCCACATGGTTAGGTGGAATGTGCTATGCACTCGATTGGGTTCCTAGTTGATGTTCATGAGCATGGAGTTGTACCTTATGCAGTGGTTCTAGATCTTGCACCAGATCTTGTGGCAGCATTGATGTTATGTGATGTAAACATTTTAGTTGTATCATATCATGTTTTGATGTATCCCTCTCATTGTATGTTGAGATGTATTGATGTAAATATGTAATCATGGAACGATGTATATTTATGTAATAAAAGTGATGGATGTACTCTTTGGGTTTAATATTTCATCATTGATGGTTTTATATTTAATGTGATGTATGGATGTATGATGTTCATTTGATTTATGCTATAGTTTTAAAATGAACACTTGTAGCTAGTTAATCTTCATTATGGCAGTGGATCTTGTTGGGAACGTATGCACATAATGTAGCCATGATACCTTAAAGGACATAGTTAGTGCATATGTGCATGTAGTTTACTTTCTATGTAATTGATAGTGTGATCTATATGTTGATTCACTTAAAAAAAAATTGTCATAATTGTTAGTTAAATGTGTTTTCCTTTGGGGTTTCGTGGCAGGGCATTACAATAATAAAGTTGCATGTTTATTGTTCTTAAATTTTATTTTTTGTGTAAGGTGTGTTTGTGGGAGTGTCTCCCTTCATTAATCTATAGTAATTTTTTCTTTCTAAACTTAATAGTGAGGTTGAGTTTTGTGAAAGAGGTATCTATTATAATATCAAGCCCAAAACCTTAAAATAAATATCTCTCACATTGAAAAATGCATGTCCAATCTCCATCTAACTCAATATTTATAAGAACCCAAGTCTACAAAAACACATATAACCTTAAAAATTCCTTCATCTTTTCTTGAAAGACAATTGACTCAACTATGCACAAGATTCCACTCTTATCAAGGGTTAACAACTAGAAAAATGTTTCCTCTTGAAACATAACAACTAAGATCTAACATCAAATTAAAGGAAATTTATAGCCATAATAACCATTTCCAAATAATATCGAGAGGAAAATATGCAAAAAAAGTAAATTCATGATCCACAATGTAAATATGAAAACACGACATTAATAGGAGATTAGATGTAACCTAAGAAAAAACTTAAATGGAAAAGCATATCCTTGCAAATAACTTGCATTATCAATACATATTATCTCATGAATAAATATTATAATACACTTGTAGAGTCTCCATGCAAGGATTTTGAAACATCAAGATCCCTAATTTCACTCTATATGAATAAGAAATAAAAATTATTTAACGATACATCCTAATCCGTTCTTCCTCTCCCAACACATGCAAATTATAAGAGATATTCAATCAACCTTCACCAACAATCCAACATCAACAACTGCTCATGTTCTTGCTTTGGTAGAAATAAACTTACACAAAAGCACTAAGTGGTATTATATAAACCATGAGCTTACAAAAATATTATCCCCTCATAGTAAATTTCCCCTTTTGGTGCTAATTTATCTTAATGTTAAACAATTTATAATATACAACCCACATTATATATATTTATCTCAATGTTACATAATACATACAAATGGCCCCAAGAATTCCTACCCATTTGATACTCATATCTCTAGATTCCCTATGCATGCCACAAATAGATATTAATATTACATTACAAAAATTAAACAAAATGGGCAACACACCATTTCCCAAAAATGTCCCACATGTCAACCTTCACCAAGAATAAACTATTTTTGCATATAAGAGGATCCTTCTTTCACAAAAAATATGTGTTTGATCAACTCCAAACCTTAAGATAGCAATTAGAAACCTTAGATTATTATGTATGTTCTCCGTTACCCAAACCTTCACAACCTAATCAACAACCCAATCAACCCTATTAATCCAATTTATTAATTCAATATAATCGATCTAATCCAAGGTCTTGAAACATATTTTTAGAAGCATGTGGATTATCAAATATTCCTCTACGAGAACTTCAACACATAATCATGAATCACACATAAAAAAGGGGTATATCATTCCTATGTAAGATAGTCATTGGTGATTACATTCTAAATCTCCTCCCCAATTCTATCACAAGTCCCATCCATCATTCTCATCCTAAATCCCCAAAAAAAATCATCCATCTAGCACCTCCATCCCTTCTATAACTAGAATGGATTTTTCCTTATCTTTTATATATTTTTCTTCTCATTTTAAAATGTTAGCTAATAAATAAATAAATAAAAAATAGTAAATCCAATAGAAATGCAATCAACATAAATAATCCCAAACCTAAAGATTCTAGTAATACAAACTCATGAGTAAAGTAGAAAATACAAATAAATATATCAAAATAGTCCAAAAGCATCCACAATTTTTATTATTAGCCTTCCTAAAATCCTTGTTCAATTTCAAACAAGTCAAAACAATGTTATCAAGATATTGTGTTCCCCATCTTTACATATTCTTTAAGATATAATTTTCCTAAATTAACTATGCTAGTATCATCATGCCAATCAATCTTTAGGTTTTAGGATGACCAAAAGTAAAATCTTGTTTCTTTTTTTGATTGTCTTGTTTCGTACTTATATTTTTTTTCATTTTTCTTTATATTTGTGTTATTCCATGGGCTATTTTATCACAATGCCTTCATGGTCATTCAATAAAAAATGCATCTTTTCATATGCCTGGTTGGGTTTTTTTTTCTATGAAACACATGGAAATAGTTTCATATTGGTTTTTCATATGATGGTGGATCTTATCATATACTCTAGTAAAAATTAGGTTGCTCAAAGATTTATAATTTATACAAGATCCACAATATTCATTGTCACATCTTTAACACTCACTTCCATTCTTTTCTAAACATGTTTCTATTAATAATATTTCTTCTTAGCCACTCTTTCCCACCACCTTTGATTTTAACCCTCCATTCTAGCCCAAGTCCTTTAATTTTCTATTCCTCTTCTCATTTTGATTATCCATCCATATAGTTCATCCTTGGATGCCCTCCTAAGGGGATGTCTCCTTGCCTATAATATAACTGAGATCATCCTCCTATATCCTTTCTTTATGTTCTTCTTCTAGTTTATTTAAAAAATCACTAATTCTTTCATCTATAATAGCCTTTCAAAGAGGGGAAAATATAGAGACCTATATTTCACCACCCTAATGTTGTAATCAACCTATTATCATCTCATCAATTAATTGTATCATCACTTTATCTTCATCATATTGAAAAATTATATCATCATCACATTTTTATCTCATTAACTAATCATCTAATAAAATTCTTAATTTAATCTTGTTACATCTTAGATCATCATGTTGATTAAAATGTATACTCAATTAATTTCCCATTAAAAATCACATGATGTTACCCACAATTAATTAATTAATAAGATCCTAATCAGTCCATGCACACATATATAGTTAATTAACTAATCCCATTTAAATATTGCTAACATCACCACATATTTAATTAATTGATTAATTATTTTTTATTAGGAAAAGCCTTGCAGGTTTTGAAGGGATCCTGAAACCCTTTACAACGAGAGTAGGTTGCAAAAGATAAAGCAACTACCACCACACAACCCCAAAAATAAAAAAATAGTTGTTACAATCTATGAACCTAGATACAAAAATAGCTAAACCAACAACAAAACGTCAACAAAAAAGCCAAACCAATAGAAACTAAAGCATATTATCTAAATCCTTGGTCGCCTCCAGATTATTGGAGATAATTGATTATTCAATATTAATTAAGCAATTAGCTCTTAGTTAATCCAAACACATATATCTAACTAAAATAAATAATTAAATCTAATTATCGTCACCTACATTCCACTCCATGTTAAATAAGTTAACTAATTATTGAGTGAAAGTTAGCTCTAAATCATATTAGTTGACTAAACAATCAAGTTAGTTAACTAGTCAATTGAAAAGTATTTAACACTATTAAGTTAGTTGACCAATCAATCAATTGTGTTAACTAATCCATTTAGTTGACTAAACAATCAAGTTAGTTAACTATTCAATCAAATTAGTTAACTCTATTAAGTTTGTTGACTAATCAATCAATTGTGCTAACTAGTCAATTAAGGTAGTTAACTAATCAATCAAAATAGTTAATTCTAAAATAATGCTCTTGTTCCAAATTTGATTAAATCAACCATTGTGTGTTCATTTTCTAATCTATAATTATGTAAAATCCACATTTTTTTAGCAAATTATCATGATATTATAGAAAATTTTGGATGTTCATTGAATCCACACTTCACTTTTAAGCACAAGCGAATCCTAATCATGCTCGATCTAAAATTTGCAAGTATTTTAGGATAGAGTTTTGATTTCATATTAATTTTATATTCATTGTTACATTCTCATCACTCAAATAGATTATGAGTTGAACTCTAATTACCTTCTAAATTAAAATACACACAATCCGCATTAAATTTGTCATATTATGCACTAAAATAAAATTTATGGCTGCTCTTAGAGTATTAAAATTAAAGGAAAATCCATCCAAAGAGCAGCCATAAATTTATGGTATCACAAAGCAAGTGAGCTCATTCTCCTTTCCCACCCACACCACCACACAACCCTTGGGAATATCACTACATCACTTATACACTCTTTAAAAATAACTTTCGAATTGAATTATGCATTCATCACAAGGCGCTTAATTTTTAAGCTCTTATAATTTGAACCATCACTACCTAAGTCCTCTAGTGCAGTCACAGATGGAGGGTTCAGAAAGAACAATCCAAACTGTGCACTTAGAGTCAACATAGTGGAAATACACACAAGAAAGTATTCTGCAAATATGAATCTTTATTGAATTAGCAATCTTACATGCATCATATGCCTCATGGGTGAATAACCAAGGCTCACGGGCCTACCACAAGGGTATTCAACATTAAAACTAGCCAAAGGCCTTATTACAGTCTAAAGACTAGAGATCCTAAATTACGAACTTGAATCTAAGAAATACTAACTAACTATCGATTAATGATTACAATGAGTTACAAATGATCTTATATATGATTCTCCAACTCCAACAATGGTCCACATCGACCACAAGGGTTTACAAAACCCGATGAATGATCAAGCGTGTAGGTCGGCCTTAAAGCATGAAAGATAATCCTTCATGAAATGAAATGAATTACAAATCTCCAAGATAGATCCCATTGGACCCAAAATTATTGTATGATGTCCCATTAAGCTTTGCACATTCTGAAATAGGTCCACACTAATAAATCTAGACCAGGTCGATCTAAAATGTTTTGATTGTGAATTACAGTAAAATTATGAGAGCAATAACTTTCGATAGAAAAATGCAAATGATCTGAAATATGGATATGTTGTAGATGAATTCGTATAGATGCTATATCCTATGCAATGAGCTAAGAAACAATAATATAGTGAAATGCATAATGAAATTTTGAAACTACTACAAACTGAAATGCAAGAAAGGAAATTTTTTTGGTTGATACATGATTTCTTTACAACCAGGGATGCTCCTGCATCAAACACCTAGGGTTGGAAGAAAAGTGAGTCCCTCACTTTCTAGGGGCTAGAGGAAAACCAAAAAGGTCCACCTCAACCTAAGATATCCATGATGAATCCTCCATTGGTCTTCCTTTCCACTTCACTAGATATTTTTTGTATTGCTTTCTCCTAGTACTCCTTTCGGTTATAATATCCAAAAACTCCTCAATCTCCTTTGGTGGTTGATGTGGTAACTAATCTTTCAAATCCACTTCACTGCTACTACCACTTGAATATCTTTTATGGTACTCATATATATCTACAATATTGAAAATAGGTGATATACCCAATGTTTTAGGTAACTCCACTTCATATGCATTTCCAAAATCAAAGTTCCTTAGGATCTTCCACGGTCCAAACTTCCTCATCTTTAGTTAATTGTATGTCCCCACTAGAAACATCTCCTTCCTTAGATATACCATCACTTCTCTCCAACAAAAAATTCCTTATGTCTCTTGTGCTCATCTGTCTTTTCTTTATACTTACTGTTCATGTCTTCCAAATGCTTCTGGACTCGATTATGCAATGTCTCCATGAAATCTGCAAACTCTTCTACTTCCACACTCCTCTTATTCTCCATATTGTTGTCTCTTAGTTTCACAACTCCTCTAGGATGTGTTCTGGTTACAATCTCAAATGGTGTCTTCCTTGTACTCAAGTTTAATGAATTATTATATGAAAATTTTGTTTGTGGTAGAACTATATCCCAATTTACTGCCTTATTTCCAACCAAACATCTCAACAAGTTACCCAAACTTCTATTTACTATCTCTATTTTTCCATTTGTTTGTGGGTGATATGTTGAACTAAACTTTAGATTTGTCTTCATATTCTTCCACAATGTTCTCCAAAAGTATGCAATGAACTTGGTGTCTCTATCTAAAACTATACTCTTAGTTAATCCATGCAATCTCACAATCTCCTTGAAAAATAAGTCAACAACATGCACAACATCATTAGTCTTCTTGTAAGGAATAAAATGTGTCATTTTATAAAATTTGTCCACTACTACCATTATTGAATCATGTCAATCTCTTTGTGTTCTTGGTAATACTAATATGAAATCCATGCTTATGTCTTCCCAAGGTCTCTCTGGTACTATCAAAGGTTTATACAATCTAGTATTCTGACTACTCCCTTTTGCTACTTGAAAAATTCTGCAACTCTGAACATACTTCCTGACATCCTTATATATCTATGGCCACAAATAGTGTTCACTCACCAAAGCTACTATATTATCAAATCCAAAATGTCATGCTAGTCATCCACTATGTTTTTCTCTGATCAAATTCTCCCTCATTGAACTCCTCAGAATACACAATTGGTTTCCTTTAAACAACATATCTTCGTGAATGAGATAGTCCAACCATTGGCTCTAGTCTATTACTATTGGTTCCTTACATTCTTAATTCTTTGAAAAAATCTGCATCATCCTCATACATGTGCTTTAGTTCGTCAAAACCCAATACTTCTATCCTCATCTCTATCAGCAAATTTCTTCTCCTACTCAATGCATCTCCAACTTTGTTTGACTTATCACTCCTATGCTTCAACACAAATGCATAACTTTGAAAGAATTAAAACCATCTCATATGTCTTTGGTTCAACTTTCCTTGATTGTTCAAATATTGCAAAGCTTGATGATCAATGTACAACACAAATTCCTTAGGCAACAAGTAATGTCTCCACTTCTTCAAGTCTTGAATTGTGGCATAAAACTACTGATCATAAACTGAATATCTTCTTTTGGAATCATTCAACTTCTCATTGAAATAAGTTATGTGTCTTCCTTCTTGACTCAACATTGCTCCTATTGTATTTCCACTTGCATCACAATCAACTTGAAATACCTTGTCAAAATCTTGTAATGTTAACACTGGCTCCTTTGCCACTTTCTATTTCAATAATTCAAAACTTCTTTGTTCTCTAGGTTTCCACTTAAAGTCTTTCTTGTCTCCTCTCATTGTCTTTGTCATAGGTGTACAAATGCTACTAAAGCTTCTAATAAAATTTATGTAGAAACTAATTAATCCATGGAATGATCTTACCTCTCTAATGTTCACTGGTGTAGGCCAATCAACAATTGCTCTAACCTTTTCAGGGTGCATCTTTAGTCCCTCAGTAGAAATGAAAAACCCTAGATATACCAACTCTCTCTTCATAAAGCTACACTTATTAACGTTAATTATCAACTTCTCTCCTCTTAATCGCCACAATACTTGTCTAATATGCCACAAATGTTCTTCTCTAGTATTCCTAAAAATTAGAATATCATCCAAATACACAATGACAAACTTACCCAAGGATTTCTTTAGTACTTCATTCATCAATATCATGAAAGTGCTCGGTGCATTGGTCAATTCAAAAGGCATTACTAACCACTCATACATTCCTTTATTAGTCTTAAATGCAGTCTTCCATTCATCTCCTTCTCTTAATATGATTTGATGGTATCCAATCTTTAGGTCAATCTTTGTGAAATACTTTTCTCCACTCAAACAATCCATAATGTTATCCATTCTTGGAAATGGAAATCTATACTTGACAACGATCCTATTAATTTCTCTTGAATTTGTACAATTCTCCACTCTTTGTCTTTATTTGGTGCAAGTATAGTAGGTACCACACATGGGATTACACTTTTTTTGATCAATCCTTTCTTCAACAGCTCTTGTACTTGTTGGTTCAATTATGCATTTTTTGTTGGTGTCATTTTGTGTGCTACCTTGTTTGGAAAACTTTCTCCCAGTATTAGGTCTATATGATGACTGATGCTTCGGACTTGTGATAAGCCATCTAGTACATTCTTTGATATGACGTCTTCATACTCTATCAACAGTTCTTCTACTTCTACCCGTGGTGGATCAACTTCCTTTGCTGTCTCTGGACTTCTACCCTTTTTTGGAATCAAATAAAAAAACATATTTTCATGCCTCAATCCCTCTAGAAATTTCCTTCCATTGACCAAACATAGTTTGGCAGTGCTACAAACTTCAATTTTCTCTTCTTCCTCCAAAAGTATCAATTTAATTCTTTCCATTTGAAGTCACAATATAAGTGTTCCTTCTTCCATCATGAATTTATTTCTTATCATATTGTCATGGTCTTTCTAATAGTAAATGGCATGGATCCATAGGCATAATATCACACAATACTTCATCCCTATATGATCCAATATTAAATTTTACCAAACATTTCCCATTCACCAATATCTTATGCTCATCTTGAATCCATGCTATCCTATAGGGGTTTTGATGTTTCAATCTCTCCAAATTCAACTTGATTACCATCTCTTCTAAAACTAGATTATCAGTGCTACCACTATCAATGATAACTTTGCATACCTTTCCTTCAGACTTACATCTTGTGTTGAATAAAATCTTTCTTTGTGGTGGTTCCTCAGTCACTTCTTCATGCATCAAAGCTCTCCTCATCACCAATGATTCACCTTTCTTAGGTTTCCTAGCTAAATTAGGGGATTCAATAGGTTCTTCATCTACATAAGCTGCTCTTCTGGTTTGCCGAGTTTTATTTACAGTACTTCCTTAATGACACTCAAATGATTTATGTCCTTCACCTCCACACTTGAAACACGTTCCTCTGAATGGTCTCCTCTCAGATCTTCCTTCATCTCTCTAGTATCCATCATTGTGGTAAGAATTATGACCTTCTCTATCACTGCAATAGAAATTTCTATCCTCTAATCCTTTTCGGTATGAATTATAGTCCTTCTCTTCATTGTAGTAGGGTTTCCCATCTTTGTTTTGATTTGCATAAGGTCTTCTTTCTCCAATTTGTGATCCACTCCTCTAGAATCTTCCTCTTGCATTTCTCTACCTTTGTTCAAACTTATTATTTATATTTTCTTCCACCTTCAATGCAAATTGATATGCTTCTTCAACAATTGCCATTTTCACTGGGCTCAATATCTTCTTGAATGTTTGTTCTTAGTCCATCGATGTACCTCATCGCCTTTTCTTTGCTTGCTTCACTATGACCAGTTTTGATGATCATCTTGTAGAACTCTTCAGTGTATTCTTTCACATATTTCTCATTTTACCTTAGGTTTTGCAATATTTCCAACAATTCAAGTTCATAGTCGGCTAGTATGAATTGATTCTTCAACTTTGTCACCATCCTATCCCATTTTATGATTTTCTCTTTCCTCTTCTATTTTTATCCAATTGAAATTATTTCCACCATAAATTAGAATGATCTTTCAACTTTGTTTTCACAAATCTCACTCTTTTTGGATCTTAAATTTCTTCATATTCAAAGTATTCCTCCATTTCATTGATCGAGTCAATTAACTCTTCAGGGTTTAGATTTTCTACGTAATTTTAAATTTAAACTCTAGGTCACTTACCAATTTTGGAGATCTCTTTCAACATCTTCACTTGATTTGATTCTTCTTCTTCACCCAGGGCTTCTTCAATTTGACTCATGACGTGATCTTCTTCATCATCTCTTTCATCCTCATGTCTAGGGTTTAGGCCTCACCTTCTATCTTCTTCAACTGCACCCAATCAGACTCACATTTCATGCATCATTTCCAACATTTCATCCATTCTTCTAGTGAAATTCACTATAGCAGGCACTCTCCTTGGTGACATCTTTTCCCTTGAATTTGGTGCAATTGCCTCAATTTCACAATCTAACTACAAGGGTTTCAACTACCTCACAGTCAGTGATTGATTGAAAAAACATGAAGTTTGTCTCAATTCAACAATTTGTTCGCCAAATGGAATGCCTTGAGAACTCACAAACTCACTCCAATACCACTTGGTGCAGTCACAGATGGAGGGTTTAGAAAGATCAGTCCAAACCATGCAACTTAGAGTCAATACAACAAAAATAACACAAGAAATTATTCTACAAATATGAATCTTTATTGAATTAGCAATCTTACATGCATCCTATTCCTCATGGGTGAATAATCAGGGCTCACGGGCCTACCACAAGGGCTTTCAACATTACAACTAGCCAAAGGCCTTATTACAATCCAAAGACTAGAGATCCTAAATTGTGAACTCGAATCTAAGAACTTCAAACCAACTACCGATTAATGATTACAATGAGTTATAAATGATCTTATATATGATTCTCTAGCTCCAGCAAAGGTCCGCATTAGCCACAAGGGTTTACAAAACCCATTAAATGATCAAGTGTGTAGGTTGGCCTAAAAGCATGAAATATAATCCTTCGTGAAACAAAATGAATTGTGAATCTCCAAGATAGATCACATTGGAGCCAAAATTCTTGTATGATGTCTCATTAAGCTCCACACATTCTGGAATAGGTTTGCACTAATAAATCTAGACCAAGTCTGCCCCAAATGTTCTAACTATTAATTATAGTGAATTTTTGAGAGCGATAACTTTTGGTAGATAAATGCAAATGATCTAAAATCTAGATATGTTGTAGATGACTTCATGTAGATGTTATATCTTACTCTGCGAGCTAAGAAATGATAATGTGCTGAAATAAGGAATGAAATGTTGAAATTTCTATAGACTAAAATGTAAGAAAGGATTTTTTTTGGTTGATACAGGATTGCTTTACAACTAGGGATGCTCCTACATCAACCTCGTAGTCCAGAGAATTTGCGTTGTGTAGGCAAAGGCACCATGAAAGAATTGACATGGCTCACAAATCTACAAAGTCAGATCATCAAAGGACAGTTGCGAGAGAATGTGAAGTTGCACTGTGAAATTATATAAAGTCAAATCCAAGCAGTAGTGAAGCATCAAACTTTTCTACAATCTTACCTTCTATTCTGTGCACTTTTCTTAAATGTTATATTTTTCAAAAGTCAAATACTCCATAATATTTTTTTGCTTGATGTGGTAAGCCAAGATAATTCCATCTTAATCTCATGTTAAATTTTTTTTGTTTGTTTAACAAAACTTATCTTCTTCAATACACTGTAAAAGAGTCGAGATCCCATTCCAGGGTGAACAGTGGTTACCACTAGGTAAAAAGGTCTTTGGTATTTGCTCAACTAATTCCATCATTGTACCAACTTATGGATTCCATGAATCTAAGGAAACCATTGTGTACAAGCTCAAATGAAATACAGGTGGCTCTAAAGGAGGACCACAAACAATTACTTCTACATAATTTCAATTAAAAATAAATAAATAAGTGAAACATTTATTTGATGCTAGGAAATGCACAGGTAGCTTGTTGTGGGTAGGAGATGCAGATTTAAAATTTAAATTCAAACTTAACTATCATAGTGACAGTCACCGTGAAGTGTGTGCTACGGGAAATGAAATGAGAAACAAAAGGTTGAAGTGGGCCCACACCACCCACCTAAATGGTCAATGATTAGAATGTGTTGGGCTTAACCACCATAGTGACAGTCACCGTGAAGTGTGTGTAATGGTAAATGAAACAAGAAATAAAAGGTTTAAGTGGGTCCACACTAGCCACCTAAATGGTCAATACTTAGAGTGTGTTGGGCTTAACCATCACAGCGACAATCATCATGAAGTGTGTGTTAAAAGAAATGAAATGGGAAATAAAAGGTTTAAGTGGTCCCACACCAACCATCTAAATGATCAACACTTAGAGTGTGCTAGTTAAGCCCAACCTACAATATGACCATCATTGTCTTGAACATAAGCCAGTTTCTGACCCCACTATTTATCTTCTAGCTCTACCACCATCGTAGCTCCTCTCTCCACTACACGTTGCACCCATATTCACACTACTAAATCTATTCCATTCTATAAACAAAAATAAATCAATTCCAAAGAGAAGTTAAGTGTGATTAACTTGAAAGCAATGTCAAGTTCATGATAGAAGAAGTGGAGTTCCAATTTGTTCCTTTGAAGATCATACAACCTATCATGCTCTTCACCCTTTTTTGTTATCTACATCTCATGTTGTTCTATGGGTGTGAATGCAATTGTAGTCATTCCACTTTCAAGATCACCACACCTGTTACACCAATTCAAATGAATGTTATTAATTGGAAACAAAATAACCAATAAGTTGTGCTCAATATGAAGAAATGTGCATGTTAAAACATTTTGACATAGAACAATCGACATGTTATGACTAATGAATATACTTGTGGCTATGGTCAACCCTATGAAAAATGAGGCCAAAGGCTTTGGAGTATAAATCAATAGATTCTCACATCATTCACATACACCACTATGTAGGCATAGTGGGGAGTGGACATTTTTGCCATTTTACCCTATTGTGATCACAGGTTCTTTTTAGTTGACGCATATGCTTATCAAGGGTGTTCATGGCCAATATTTGTGGCAACAATATTTACACATGTACAGTTTTTGCATGCAATCATTCTTACTTCTCTTGCCACTTGTTATCCTACTTGTTCAAAGCTTCCATTGATAGCATTCACCTATGAAAAGAAATTTCCTTTCAAAAAATTGAATAACTCATAAATCGTGGTCTGTTACTTATTTCATAAGTCAATTAACCAAAATGTGAACCATTTTTATAAGCCACCATATTATAAAGCCAAGTGACAAAATAATAATCTTTGATTGTAGAAATTCCTTTGCCTAGAATGGAAAAGTGAGGGAAATTTTAATTATTTTACCAATACATCTTTTAAAATATGTCCCAAAGTTGATGTGCATGGAACTAGAGTTATGCTTGATAGATTTCAAACACACAAGACTTGTTCAAGTCACTAGTAGGCATTTAGTGTAATGGTCTAAACATCATGAATTTCTCTGTTTAGTTTGAGAGGTAATTTTAGTGAATGCGAAAGAAGTCCATGAGAGTTGGGACTAGGTTCAAGTAGTACTCATGGAACTTTTGGTGGTCAAAGTAGAAGAGGGGACCCACATAGCAAGGTTGGTGCTAAGTGAATCTTCTAGTGGACCTTAAGACAAGGTCCAAGGGTCAAGGTAGGTTGGAAGATTGAATTTGGAGTGTTGGTGGCACAAGGATTTGAAAAACTGCTTCAAGGAAGATGAAAAAGGGAAAGAAATTCGTCTGCACCTTTCTACAAAAGATAGGACTTAGGTGATCAATATATGTTTGTAAGCTAGTGAACACCAATTCCTAAGACCACTCCATTTTATTTTATTTGTGTTCCCTTTCTTATTGCAATTTTTAGATATGATCATATATGCAACTACTAGGTAATTAATCTAAAATCCACTTTCAATTTTACAATATTAAGATACTAGGCTTGCTTCATATATTATTGAAATACACTTATCTATTACTGGAATGAACACTAGAAGGGGAATAATAATAGAAAAATTGAGAATAGGTCAATTTTCCATAGCTGGGATAAGTGATAGTTGAAAGAGGCATCTGAGAGGAGGCATATAAATTAAAGAAGCTACTAAATTGTAAGGTAAAGATAGCAAATTAAGACAGGATCAAAAGAAATATTGTAGGTTGTTATCATATATGAAATAGCCATAGATAAACCCATAGAACCCAATGTCTTCATTTAATAGCTAACAAAATAATTATTTTAGAATGAAATAAAACACAACAAAAATTGATCTGATCAAGTACATAATAACCTCACTGAAACCATTACAAGTGACTTACCTCAAGATTCTACAAAAATTATGTCTTGCTATCAATAATGTCGATGATAAGTTTTTTTTTTGTTTTTCACCTTTTGACAACTGTTTGCATGCAGATTGAAATTTGTCTTTAAATTTGTCTTTCTTTCTACACATTGTTGTGCCAGCACATGGACTATCTTACATTGTCAACATAGGTTTTGGAGACAAACATTTATTGCCACCAACAACATAGATATGAAGTATAGATAAAATTTTACATTAAAAAATATGTATGACCTAAAATCATCCTTGCTTACATAAAAGGGCATGTATTATACAATTTCCCAACATGCCCCAATTGACCATGCCAACTGGTATATAAAAATTTATGTTGAACTAAAATGGTTATGCTTCCAATATATTCTAATGAAATCAATATATTGTTTGTATCACCATAAAATTTTCATAAATGATGAGTTTTTGTTTCTAGCATTGGACTAGTCACACAATTAGATTTCTCATGTTTTTGATGCCTTCATATAAATGCAACTTATCACAATCAATCATGCTTGTAGAGAAGAAAGAGCTACATGAAAATAGGATATTTTGGTGCAAAGTTTTTTATCCTTTTTATTATATTTGAAAATCAATTACTTAGTTTTCACTTATCTTTACTAGTAGCTTTTTGTTGGTTTGTGTCACCTGTTTAATTTGTAAAGCTTTGTAATACTAATTAGCATTAAATGATAGACACTAATAAATACATCTAATAAGATAATGATATATTGAAGGTGTAAGACCCTTCTTTGTATGTACTTAATACAACCATAAATTGTTATATATTTTTCTTGAATTGATGATTAAATGTATTGTGGATAATAAATAAGGTGATCTTTTGGCAATATTCTTGCATATCATTTTGGCATTTATGTTTTATTTTCATTACCATGGAAGTGGATTGCACTTGTATACCGTGGAATGCAAATTAGATTCTAAATGGATTATTATCTAGTTAAAGCTTAGAATGTTCAACTAACAGAATCATGTGATACATAATGGATACTTACGATCACGTTGGTAATGTGCAGGACGGAAACAATGTTAGCATGAGAAGGAAGAACCATCAAGAGAGAATCAAAAGACTACTACATGAGGATATAAATTTGACGCCATTCGGGGCCTAGAAACAAGGGGAGTTAATGTATTGGAGGACTAAGGGTGTGAGGGCATTTAGTTGGGATTCATGTGAGGTGTAAGTGGGGATTAGGTCTTGGAAACCCCTAGCTAAGTTTGAAACTCGGATAGAACCTTGAGTGGGATTTTAATGAGAGTTGTTACTCAAATTTTTGGGTTAGGGTGCCAAAATAAACCTCCTAGGGTCTATACCATAGTGGTAGGGGTCAATTAGGCATACAATAGTGCTCCAAAGACATGATTTGACTCTTGAAAAGTCCTAATAATGATGAGTGGCGAATTTTGAGGAGATGATGGGGGTGGAAAGATGGAGGGGTTGTCCAAGTGCATGTATTCTATTTGATAAGGAAAAGACCCTCATTTATGAAGGAAAGTACACTCCACACATCCCCATCCAAGAGTTACAAGTTGAAACTTCTATATATTTTGAAGAGGAAGAATGAGTGGGGTGTTACGCACTTCTCCTATTGGAGAATTTGAGTGGAGATGGTAGAAGAAAGGAGAAGAGGAGAGGAGTCCACCTCTCGGAA
Source organism: Sequoiadendron giganteum (assembly GCA_007115665.2). NCBI lineage: Eukaryota > Viridiplantae > Streptophyta > Pinopsida > Cupressales > Cupressaceae > Sequoiadendron > Sequoiadendron giganteum. The sequence goes on along the minus strand of CM021103.1, from coordinate 115,835,045 downwards.
AGATAGTGATCTAAGTGGCTTGGCTTGGCTTTGAGAGGAAAGAAAGATAAAAGAGTTTGATCCTCTCACCTAAGAAAGAGCTAAGTTGTCTTTACTTTCATTTTCCTTGGTTAATTGATGTAAGAAAGTGGCATGTTGTATGGATCATGGTTGAGATTAGAATAAAGAAATTAGATGCATGAAATTTGGTGCTAAGTATTTTATTCCTTTAACAAAACAAAAGAAAAAAAGAGAAAAGGGCCCCATTCATCATCTTGGAGTTGAAAGAATTCTTGCTCGGGGGTATGGCTAGAGCCCACGAGGCTCCATGACGCCATTACGGTAGGGTGGAGAGCAAGCCTTAGTTATTCATGTTTCATTCATTGTATTTCTTTGAATTTGTTTGTAATATGGAAAGCTGGTTTTTGGTTGTAACATGATAGAGGATGGAAAAGAGCACTTGCCTAATTTTGGTAGGCATGTAAATTCATTACTTCTTTTAAATAATTGCTATACATAATTGCTTTATATCTAGATGAAGATTTTAAGATGGTATTGGTGTATCAACCAATTTAATTACAAGACTTATTCTACTGATGAAGAGTTCTATAGTTAAAATTCATTAAGTAAATGAAGTGCTATTTTTTTCTGGTCTGTGTATTTGAGGCAGAATATATATATATAATTTTGTTGTCTGAGCAAGTTGGTTTTCAAAGGGGTTCTCCCAAATTTAAGTTAAAAAAAAGTGGATCTAAATTTAAAGATAGGTTGTCCAAAATTCTGATTTAATGAACTACATGTATGAAGCATATTATATGTATTAAATTTCATCTCTGATCATCAACCCAACAATTCTTGGAAATGTCTCCTAATTCAAATCTGTGTAAAGAACAGAGAAATAAAGATAGTTAGAAATAGAAGAAAATGAATGGTAAGTAAATAGAAATCAAGTAAGTAAATATACATTAAATAAACAGGGTACATGCAAGCAAGGAAGCAAAATGGGTAAGGAAAATAAGGTAAAATAAAACAAGAATCAAATAAGAATAAAGTAGAATAAAGTTTCCTCTTGATTGGGAAAAGTAAAAACAAACAGTTCAAACCCTCCTACGCAGTAGCCATACTCTGGCACCTTTCCTAGGGGTTCTCCGTAGGAACAAGGGAAAAAGAAAAGAAAAAAAAGAAAGAATAACTGCAGCCCTATAACGATAGGAAGCTCACCGAACAGCAAATGTGTGGCGGAAGAAGAACATTCCTATGTAGCAGTCTTAGAAAATTTCCAAATTGCAGGAGTATGGTTAAATTTCAATATAGGTGAATCCAAGGTATAATTTAGAAACCGTTTGTCAACTCTTCAAGTATTATACAAATAAAGGTCATAAGCACAAAGGAAAACAAAAGAATGCAAGATAGTTATATTTATCAGTGAAAAATTTGAGAATTTACGCCTGCATAATTCTATTACCTGATGCTCCTCTCTCCTCTCCCAGTTACTTGTGCAAAGAGCAGCTATAATTTTTGTCCCCAAATTGAATTCCCTGCAACTAAGTTAGAGCAAGTTGAGCCGATGAGGTTCCTGTCAGCTAAGTGCAAAGCTCTCCGGATAAGTAATAAGAGCAAGGAAATCGAACCAAGTAAAAACAAAAAAAGGAATTATCACCATTATGATAGTAATTATGTTTGGGTGGCGTAACAAGGCAGACATGTTAAATGAGTTTGGTGCTTTGTCTGCACAACACTCTAAAATAATTGTTATCATAAAATTCATTAATATAATAATATGTTCTGAGACCCTATGAGTTGATAGGTGTTCATAATATCGAACTACTCCCTGGCGTCTACGGTTGCATCTCATATCATGGTAGCTGGAATATAAATAAAGCATTTATTTGATTCGATAGGCATAACATCACCTGGGTAGATGGGTGAGGGAGACAACTCATTTACCCCTGCCCCATGCTGGCATTGAATGAGTTACATGTATAAATCTGTCCCAACAAGATCCCTGTCAGAGGGCACTATCATATAGCATATCCGCTGTGATATCATGGCATTTAGAATAATAAATACTGCAACGTAAAACATAGAGAAGTAAATAAAACAAAAAAAAAGTATACACAATGGAATAGGAGACCAACAGCAAGGGGGGGTCTACGTTTAAGTACCTGACTATCAAAACTCCACCGTTTTTTTTCTGGACCGTATTGCACTCTAAATTAATTAAAAAGAATGTAGCATGTGCACCTCTGGTCTCTGTTAAGGGAAGAATGTCAGATATAAATGGTGCCGACATTAATTACCAAAATAAATAAATAAAACAAATGTCAAAATAGCCTTGTTTATATGGAGCACAAACTGAAATTTTCCAGCTATGTCAGCATGGATTGAAAGTATTATCGTAAAGTGGACAATTTGTCTAACTCCATAAGTGCCTACAAACATCTTAATGCCTAAATACTTAAAATACCAATCTTCTTGGCATTTATCATTTTTAATATTCGGTAGTGTGGGCACAAGAGTAAGTTCAGTATAGTGGGGTCAACTCTAATTAATCTGCAGGCAAATATATTAATATTCATGACCTCCTCCTGAGAAAATAAATCCTAAATAATGGTAATTGGAAAATTAATGTAATGTCCAGTAATAAATAATGGTACTGAGAATTGTTAACAGCCAGAGGAATATTAACATTGCATAACTATTTTAAAATAATAATAGAAGAATTAATACTGTAGAAAATTATTCAAGGTAATATTTTTCACTGTCTTGTATTAAAATTGAGAGTTAGTTTGTTTTACATTCTTAATTTTTAGAAAAAAGTAAAATAAAATAAATAAATAGATAAATAGTAATATGCCATTTCACTTGAGAAATCATAGTATAATTCAATTGTAATTTAAAGGTAACATTGATATTGCTGGATAAAATTATAATAATAAGAATTAAAGTAAAATGTGACATTAATTTAAAAATTAATATTAATATACTATTGAAAACACAGAGACATTAAAATTATATCCAGTTTTAATATATGAAACATTTTGTTATGAGTAAAATAATAGCTGCACATCACCCAAGCTGGTGGATAAAAGTGGAAGGCTGCATTAACCTTGTTTCACAATAATCACACTTCGACACTGCTAAGTACGTTGGAAATGCATTAATGTGAATAATTTTAAAATTATTTAAAATAAATAAAAATTGAATAATCTTTTGTAGATATTTAAATTAATTCTACCATAATAAAATTAACTTATTATTAGGGCATTGGTTTAAATGACAATGATATAATATCACTATTATGGGGAGGCTGGGCAATATTAACTTTATTAAAAATTAATTTTAGTTAGCATATTCAAATAGCTAATTTGTAACTAAATTGTAACAAACAATTTAGTAACCGTGTAAATATGGACATTAGAGATAGAGTTAAAAAAAACATTTTTAACTCAGTAATATTTGCAATTCGATGCATGTCATAAGTTTAATATTTATTTTCGTTTGTAGAAATACTTATTTACTAAGTATTTGAATGGTAAATATAAATAATTAGTAATAGCGAATGAGGTAATAGTAATAATGTGGGTTGGAGAATTTAAATACTCTTAGTTGGATAAACTTTACTTACATTACGGTCTTGTCAAATTACCTTCTAATAGTTCTAATATCAATATTAGTGTTGGTAGTTAATAAAATTATAAAAGTATTGAATAATGAAATTATATTAATATTGGAGCTATAAATTTGATATCAACAAAAGTTTGATAATATCCCTATCAATGTTTGGAATAATGTAAATTAATACTAGAAGAATATTGATAATTGTAATAATCGGGATCATCTTTTTTTTATGAGAAAGAACAATGTGGTTAATAACATAACATTCACAATAGTAATTGAAAATATATTGTGAAATAGGTAATCGTCCTAACAAAAAATTTGGCATGACATCTCCATACTAAGGGTTATAAGGTTAAATTATTTTTAAACCAATCTTACCCTATCCAATCCAAGACTCGTGATTCTAGAGGATCCCATGGAGAGCATATCTAATTATTTGAATAGGCATCCTTACATTTAAATTTGTGAATTGCCTTCATTAAGTTGAACAACTCTATTCATGTTTAGTGTTACCTCATAAACACTTAAAGAGTATTAATTAGCTTAGTTAATATAGAAAAAAAAAAAATGGTTAGATTTTTCTAGTGAAAATTTATGGACATGACAGAAGGTAGATGTTTCTTGGGACTTAAGGAGTGCACTCTAAAAGGAACAAGAAGGATTCCATATAATGTAACAAAGAGCATGTAGTCACATTGATATGCATGCTAATTTGTATTAAAAATAGTCACATTGATATACATGCTAATTTGTATTAAAAATAGTCCCTAAAATAGATGCCTTTTATAAAGATATAGCTATTATAAATTAGGTAACTAAATTAACTTTGTGTAACAATGTGAATGTAAAAACTAATGCCTTGACGTTACATTTATCTCCAATGCTAATCACCCTATTGAAATGTAAATATTTAAGAGAATATAGTATCTCGTTGCATGTTGAACTGCCAAGCCAAAATTTTAACTTGTTTTTTCTCCCCCTTCTCTCCTTGTCATGAAGGACAGGGATCTGCTCTATTTTATTTTGAATTAAACTTCCTTTGCTTTTTTTTCACGGGCTACAAGTATTTTTGTATAAAAAAGTAGTTTGCAATGAACAACCGAGAAAAGGGAAGATCATATTTATACAGCTTTATCTAGAGAGTTATTATAATATACTAAGCGATGGAAAAGACTACAAAAATTGATCTTACCAAATTTCTTATTTCATATGTGCACATAAAATTTACTAGTGTACAATCATCAAAAGAGATGTTTAGTTTAAGGTTAGATCATTTGTGTGTGCAAGTGTAATAACTCCATGCAATATAAAATACAACTCATGTATGTGTTGATATACATTATTTTACTCACAAAGATGCATAATCATAGAAATTCGATTTATTTTTTCATTTTTCAATCTGTTGTATTAGCATGACAACCATATTAGCAACAAAAGTTCACTTATAGAGGCTTGAACTGGGGTCATCCTTATGATAAGTGCCTCATTTTACTCTAGACCACAAACTGATGGACATGATTATATATGTGTTACATGATACAATTACTTATATTCTAATGATATCAAGCAGGCAGGTTACTTGTATTTTTTTAGGAAAAATAGCTATGTGTTGCATTAAGTTTTTTAGGTTCAAATGAACTAAAAACAATTATGCTTAACTTTTACAGTTATGTCTTGAGTTAAATTGATAAAGTTTCATTGGATATAACCACCGTTCTCCTTGATCAATATTCAAAATAAAAACAATCTTTAAAAAGTTATTAGAAAAATGATGATTCTTAGGGGTACATCTACTCTCGTTATATAATAAGTTCAATTACACAATTTCCAATGCAACCTTCATACACTACTGCATCAAGTGATTTTCACATGTTACCAATATTATATTTTCTCACCTATAATTCCTTTTCATAACACATACTTTCTTCTTTCTATATTATGTACCTTCAACATAAGATTAATTGTGCATTTTTTATATAAGTCCACTAACTTCTTGTTTTAATGTGTAGAAACAAAAGAAATGAACAAGAAAAAAACTCTTTCCAAGCTCACTTTGTACAAGAAAAGGGAATCATCGACTATAAATTATTCATAATTGAAATCTTCCAAATATTTTCTCCAATTAACTATAATAAAATATGTAATATAATTATTTTTAATTGTTGTAGACAATATTGTATATATTTCAAAATTATATTACAAAATTATATAGATAATAAAAATATAACTCCTTAAAAAGTTAACTTACATATACTTTTCTATCGGTGTAACCCTTTCACCTCCTTCTGGTGCAAGTGCTAGTAATAGTGATTATCGAAATACTTATGAAGGTGTCATTGTTAACACTAAGAATTACCTTTCATAAAACAACAAAACCATGATTCTATTGGCATTATTTTCACACTTGATACCACATTATCAATACTCCTTGTTAATAATGCTTCTCTTAGTAATTTCATAACTATTAATTAATAATGTATTATAAATAATATTTTTATAATAGATAGCTTGCAGTAGAGAAAATAACCAATGTCACACTCCATCGGATTTATATTCCATTTGAGGTCCATTTTAAAATTGAATTTTGGAGGGAAGATGCGATCCTTGGTCACATGCAAACTAGGGGAGAGGGTTCAATACGTGTGCGGGGTCCAAAACATGTTATGGGACCTACGTGGATAGGGACCCACAGTGGTATGTTAAGTACCCAATAAAGATAAATTTTAACCTAAATCAAAAAACATATTTATGCCCAAGCAATGATATGCTATTATATGCATAATATTTTGTTTGAAAAATAAATACATAATGACAGTCAAACAAGTCATATTGTATTCATTGTATTTGTAGCAGAACATAGACAAAATTCATGGTTCTCATAAAGATTCATATGATAAAAGTAGAACCCAAATTTCAAAACATAGAAACCCAATAGTTGCACCAACATAAGACTCCCTAACATATACATGTGCACCTACACATAAAAATAGAACTACTATATCAACACCATACAAACCCATATATCCCATCATGGAATCATAATATATCTTATTATAACCAACTTTCTCACTAAAACATGACCCCTTTAACACATATAGGTATCCATTTGTCCCATCTAATATGACCCCTTTAAAACTTACAGGAATCCATCTATCCCATCTACCCAGGTGAACTGCACACCTACTGGTCACTTCACCTCCACACCCACCTACATCCAACACAAACAAGATTTAAGGAAGCCATTATTCCTATAAAAAAAAATGCAAACATTCCACCGAACCAATTGACTAAAAATTTATAGTAAAAAATATATCAAATCTGCAATTTATGTCATTCAAATTTCAAATTTGAAACAAGATAGGAATTTAATATGTTATACCAAACAAGAATGAAACAAATCATAATCATTCCTAATTCAAATAGGCATGTAATCCTTACAGATATATTATTATGGACTGAGTGATATAAGAAGAAGAGGAGGTACGAACACATAATTAAGACTACCAACTTCCATATTATTCCAAATATTCCTGTACATGCTTTATATAAAGATTATTTATATTATTTATGCTTGTGAATGTGTTTCCCTTTTATATAATGTAAGAGTAGTTACCAGTTTGTTGTGCATTTACATGTGTATACTGGACATGCCTATTAGATTTGAGATTTGTTACACTATTACTATTTTTCATCCCTATGCTTTATATTTTTATTCATTACATTCATAGGTTAACAGTTGTGTTTCCCTTGTATACAATGTAAGTGCGGTTCCTAGTTTGCTATGTATGTATATGTGTATACTGTACATGCATATCAAATATGAGCTTTATTAAACTCTTTTTTTTTTCATCCATTTTCTTTATTTTGTTATTCAATAGAGTCATAGGTTAACAGTCGTGTTTCCCTTGTATACAACATAAGTATGGTTCCTAGTTTGTTGTGTTTGTATATGTGTATATTGTACATGCCTATCATATATGAGATTTGTCAAACTATGACTTACTATTTTTCATCCCTTTTCCTTCTTTTTTTCTCCAATAGAGTCACAGGTTAATAGTTATGTTTACTTTGTATATAATGTACGTGTAGTTCCCAGTCTGTTGTGTGTTTATATGTGTATATTGTACATGCCTCTCAAATATGAGATTTGTTAAAATTTGACTTACTTTTTTTCATCCCTTTGCCTTATTTTCTTCTTTGGTAGAGTCACGAGATTATAGTTGTGTTTCCATTTTATAAAATTTAAGTGTATTTCTCAATTTTTTGTGTGTCTATATGTGTATATTGTACATGCCTATCAGATATGAGATTTATTTAACTCTAACTTACTATTTTTCATCCCCTTTCCTTATTTTATTCTTCATTACAGTCATAGGTTAACAGTTGTGTTTCCCTTGTATACAATGTAAGTTTAGTTCCCAAATTGTTGTGCGTGTATATGAATATTTTAATGTACGTGTCTAAGAATGCCAATGTTGATCAAAATGAAGTTATTCCACCCACTATTTTGTTCTCCATTACAGTCATAGGTTAATAGTCTTACTCAGTAGATATGTATTCTTATATATACATAACAGTATATATGTATATTATCTTGCTCTTGTTCTTCATTTGTCATAGGTTTACAATTCCTTTTCTTTAATTTTTTCTTCATTACAATATTTCTCTATATATATGTTGGTTATTAATGTTCATGCTCAACAATTACAACTTCTAGTAGACTATTCATCTCTTAGCCAGTGTTTGTTGTTGTTTAGATTATTTCTAAATTTTAATTCAAAATGTTAAAAAGAAGACACATAAAACATTCTACAAAAATGCCCACAAAAATATGAAATCAAAAAAAATCTTGTTGGATATTAAATTTGAACATGTACATCTACAATTGGAAAAAAAATTCTATAAATATAAAAAAACTAATTAATATTCTACTCTCAAGCATCACTATCATCTTACGCACAGTAAACTATCATTGAAAATGAAAATTATTACGTATTATTATCTAAAGAAGTAAATATATGTTTTTGTTTCCTTCACTAGTATTGGTTTTTATTCTACATATTTTGTGTAGATCAATAAGGCAAATTGAATGACGACTTGTATTGCAAAAAAGAGAGCCACAACAAGGTTTCCTTTCCAAAAAAGAGGTGTTAGATTCCCCAAGAAGTAGATCCTCTAGTTAATATGAACAACAATCCTGGTGTGCTACTAGTGGAGGTTACTACACCTTAAAGATCATGGAATATAAAAATACAACAATGACTATGGTCGATAGAGGACATGATAGGGGAACTCTAAGATGTAGAGGAGAATGGAATGTTCATAAGGAGTGCATCAAAAAAATGGAAAACACCAATAGCCACACTCTCCAAATGGTTAGGTGGCCTTACAACCACGTCTAAGAAAGGTCAGGTCCAACTGTCTTCACCAAAGAGGAAATTTTTTTGATTGTTGAATGATGCAAATAAATGGTTGTGGTAGGCCATGGCCTTGAGATTGTCAATATGAAGGTAGAGGTCACCCAGATTTATGAAATTAGGCCTGACTCTTTCAATAATGGGCTCCCAAGGAAGTCTTGGAGGACTAGTTTTAAGAAGCGACATCTAGAACTGACGTTATAGATAGTTGAAGGGTTAGACAAAGATATGGAAGTGAACCTTAGACCTGCTATTGTATTCACTTTCTAAAATTCATTTCCACAACATATGATGCAAATCTATATGGTCCTCATCACATTTGGAACTGCAATGAAACAGGTATCCAAGTAGGAAAAAATGGCACAATGAGGGTGTTGGCCAGAAGAGGTAGCGGGAGCATTTTCTACATCATTCTGAAAAGTCGAGAATAGATAACCATTCTATGTTACATCAATGATACTAGGCAAATAATTCTAGGGTTTTACTTATTTAAGGGGAAAAAGTAGATAAAGAATTACATTGCAGGTTGTGAACCAAGTGCTTGCATGACAACCCAACCACATGCATGGATGACAAAGGAATTGTTTATGAATTGATTGCATCAATTTTCATAATGAATTCCAAGTAGTTTTTCACCCACTAACATGTAGTTACTGATTTTTGATGGCCATGAAAGCCATGTTGCACTCACAACCATCCAAAAAGCAAGAATATTGGGAATTGATTTACTAACTTTGTCAGCACACACTTCACATAAAATACACAATTATATGTCAGTGTGTTTTCTCCTTTTAAAATATACTTCAATTTTGAACATGCATCGTGGTTGGAAAGCTATCCAAAACTTGAAATTAGGAGGACAAAACTTGCAAAACTAGGCAACAAATCATCGTTAAAAGCTTTCATTGTTTCAAATGTCATATCAAGATTTAGAAGAACCAGGATATTTCCCCTCAATCCCAATGCACTCATGGATGACATGCATCCCAACAACACATTTCAGATCATAATAGGTGAGGATGCTTCTGTAGTACATAACATCCTTATCCTTTCAAGAGTTGTTATTTCAAGAGATGATGTCACACAAACATTGTTGTCTAGTCTTCCAAATGGTTAATTGCAGTCTACAACAAAATCACAAGTATATGAACATATACTACATTCACCTCATACTAGTCTTTTTGATTTAGTTACACAAGTGGTAAAAATCAACAACCTCCTAACATGGTGGACAACTAGCTTGATGAATTGGGGGATAGTATTAGTCTTCCCTCACAGTGTAGCCAACCATCCTAGTTGGTGGAGGGAGCCATGAATCTAGGTATTGATTTGCATGACCAACAAGAATAGGGTACTTTTACTTTTCCATCACCACCACCCGCATTAGTCCTACTTGAAAGGGTACATTACTATGTTGATTAAGGCACTTCAAATCTTGGAGTTAATGCAAATTTCATCCAAGAATCATAGGCAATGGACAATGAGGTCAAGAACAACATTATGTCACAATTGGAGCAGACACAAGAAATAGAAATAGTTCCACACATCAACAAATTCCTCAAGTTTCTTATCCACATTGTCAATAAAAAAAATGGTGGTGATAATGGAATTCACTTGAGTAGACAATATCAGCTCTTAACAACAAATGACTACATGAATCTATTATTGTAGCAGGAGGAAAGAAAGAAAGAGATTGAGGAGATCAAATCTCAAAAGAAAAAAGAGAATAATGAGAAAAGGGAAACACACTTTGTGGCAAGGGAAATGAAGGAGCAAGCCAAAATAGATAAGAAGCAGGCCAAGACATGAAGGTAGTCAAGATGTACATCATATCCCACAGATATTTTTTCCTATCAATTGTTCACCACTCGCCCCATCACATTAACCTGCACCCAATTTTCCAGTCCAAGTCCAAGTCATGTAACCATCACTCCACAACGAGTAGGGGATGAGAACATGGTTTCCATTGCTACCTTAAGTATCCAACCAACAATTATCTATCACACCAATTCCTAATTGTTTTCCACCTTGGTTTGTTTGAGGTTGGGGTGGATCAATCATTGAAACAACATCGACATCTGTAGAGGCAACCTTTTTTTGTTTTCATTTGTAATATATGTTGTGGACTACAATTTTATGTTATAAATATATGGTAATGGCATGTTTTTTTGTTTTCAACTCTGTTCAACTGGTGATAGTTATTCAATCTTACTTATCCCACTTGGATTTCATATGCCATGAGAAAATCTGATTGGGCCAAGGTGTCAAAAAATTACCTATTTGGCCATGTGACCCATCATGACACAAGCCCACCCCCACAAGTTGTGTGGAACGACATCCAAAGTGGATGTTGTCACCATGTCGCTAGCAAACAATTCACCACACTTTCCATCTACTTGCTTGTATTGATCACCCACTACCCCCACCATTTCTTATGTATAGCTACATTTAATGTGCATCCCTTCCCATTACCTCCACGACATACCATGAAAATTACAAGAATTCCTTCATAGAATGCTCCTACTACCTCACACAACATGCTATCTTTTTCCCATTTCTTTCTACCATCTTCTCGACTATTCTTTGTAAATAGACTAGAAGTTGTTTGCTTATGCTATCTACAACTTCAATCCCACCACCACTACATGTTACACTCTGATACCAGTCTTCCTTCCAAGTTCTTTATATATATATATATATATATATATATATATATATATATGTATATACATATGTGTATATGTATAGACATATATATAAATATACATATATACATATATATATGTATATAATATGTATGTTTATGTTTATACATATCTATTTTATTGTTCTTCAATTTAGTCATATAATTAATGTTGGTTTGTTCAGTCTCACAGTTAGCCAATTTTTAAAGCAAAAGAATAAACAATTATATATACATATACATATACATATAAATATACATATATATACACATATACACACATATATACATATGTATGTTTATGTATATACATATATTTATAAATATGTATTTTGTTGTTGTTCTTCAATTCAGTCATATAAATATTGTTGGCTCATTTAGTATCATAGTTAGCCAATTTCTAAAATAAACTAATGAATGTAAGCAATTGTTCATTATGTGACTTCATGGTCTTAGGAGAAAACACAAATATGAAATTTATGTTGGTACATCTCAAATGTGTGTGTGTGTGTGTCTCGAAATAGGTAATTTTTTGACACCTTGGCCAAATCAGATTTTGGCACATTCCATATGATTAAAAATCAAATAAAAAGGATATTTTTGTTTCCAAAATAGTTTTATTATGTGGCACAAATATTAAATCTAGTAGAGGTCCAAGTGGCACTCCATGTGAACCTTAAAAGATAGGTTGTGCTTGTATCAACCCCTCTCCCCTATGCAATAGGGACACACAGTTTTTTGAAACCTCTATAGTGTAAACTATGTTGCAGAAATCATCCAATTCACTTTCAACGGTAGATTGCAACACAATTGAACATAGAGAACATTTTGAAAACCATGTGTCCCAATTGCTATCACCTATATTTGGGAAGATGAAATCAGGTGTTATTATTATGCTTATGTTTGGGATGATAGACACATGTGACATGGATGGATTTTGGTAATTTTATATTCAATAATGTATTAGGAATACTTGATTTTCTGAAAGCCTTTCTAATGGTAACCTATGTTGCACTTATCCACAATTCCCTTTAAATTGTGAAGTGCAAAATAGGCAAACATGAAATGCCTTCAGAAAACCAAGTCCCCTAAATGTTGTTGGCAACTTTATTCATACTGGAATAAAAGATAACTATTAATTTTTGTTATATGGTAATACATGTTGACATCTGCAATGAATTATTGGCAGTGTAGTGTGAATTCCTACATAATGTAAAAAAAATCATTACAATGGACCATTTACTACAAGTGAAATTTTGTATTAGAATGTAAATATATGTACACACACATATACATATATAGATATATATGTATACACACATATAGATATATATATGTATGTGAGTATACACATATATACACATATATGTATAAATAGATATTTGTGTATATATAGAGAAAGACTATTAACCTATGATTGTAATAAAGGACAAGGAAAAATTAAATCAAAGGGATGAAAAATAGTAATTCAAAGTTTAACAAATCTCATATCTTATAGGCATGTACAATATACACATATACACACACAACAAACTAGGAACTACACTCACATTGTATACAAGGGAAACACAACTGTTAACTGAGAATTTGTGTGGCATGTCATGGAGGCAATGGGAAGGGGCATGCAATAAAAAAATATGTACATAAGCAATGACAGAGGCGATGGGCGATTAATGCAAGCAACTAGATTGAAAGGTTGGTGAACCTGTGCATCTTTAATGGATAAATAGATAATCATAAATAGAGGTACTTCATAAGTTATAATACATTTATACAATATGTATAATAATAAAATTTAACATGTATAGGATAAAGTCATGTTCTCTCTTGGTATTTGAATATGGAAACATAATCTATGAAAACAAACTAGATTCACAACTTCACTTATGGATTAAGAATAAAACTACTTAGTTGTGCAGAAGTAAGTTGGTAGCAAGTGAGGAGGGTGAGTTTCATAGAGAAAGATAAAATTAGTTAATTTGAATAGATCTTATTAAACATATCAACAATCATGATAATATGTATAAATCTAACCCCAATGTTTGGTTTCTAGAGTTACAAGTCCATTGAACTTAATATATAAGAATATAAGGAACAACAATTATTTATGGAACTCTGGGTACATTTGGAGAAGGGTGGTGTTGGCCCTTATTTGTTAAGGCTTCACAGTTCTAACCCTAAGGTGACAAAGGTTTTTGTTAATGGATGGGAAAATAGGTTCTTGCAATATCAAGGTGTGGAATTCAACAGCATAGAGGATTTCATCGTGGAGGTGACTGGTCTTTCTTCGAATGACAGGAAATTTTACAGGGACCAAGCTGCGGCCAAGACAACCTTAGCTAATTTCTTCAAAGGTTTGGAGAAGAAGAAGCTTAGGTTCATTGGAAGTGGTGTGTATGCCCATAAGTCTATTAAGCCGCTACGGAGGGACATTGCTCTGGAAATTATGCAGTTCTTCACTCTGGAAGGTAGGTTCTTTGTTATCTATGGCTTCCATTTCATGCTTTTGAATCACTTCCGCTACAACTCTCAGGTTTCTTTTCATTTTTACCTCCTTGTTTCAATGGAAACCAGTATAGAGGGTCATAGGAAGAACCCTAGGAAGGATATTATTCATGAAGGCCTTATCAATCTTATCTTTGATCATATTAAGTTGAAGGTGTTACCGGTTATCCCTAAGCTCCCTACTCGTAAAAAGAGCGAAAAAAACAATGGATATGAAACTGGCAAGTCGGTAGAGGAGTGGGAAGGAGACTCTGACGAAGATGAATTTTTTTTTGAGGAACCTTCATAGGATGAGGATGAGTCTGTGGATGAGTCTAAAGATTCAAAATCATGGTCTAAAGGCTATGAAACTAATACTGAAATGAAAGAGGGCATTGTTCCTTTGGTGAAAAAGAATGTGAAGGGGAAGAAAAAATGCCCTAAGAAGGGGAAGCCTACTGTTAAGAAAAGTGTGGAGGATTTTAAAGCTTTGGAGGATTCCCCTGTTCCTGATGTTAAAGGGGATCCGGCTGATGGTATTGAGGGAAATGAGCAACCGTTGGTGGATAATAGGCAGGATAATAAGGGTTTTGTGAATTCTAAGGTAGCTAGTACTAGCCAAGATAATCTTGAAATCCCCTGTTGGTATTAATGTCGAGTAGGTTAAGCAATCTAATGTTAAGGTGGAGCGTCTTGAAATTCTGGCTAATTTGGTGGACATTCCTGAGAAGCACGGGGTGAAAGTGGAAGTTATTGAAGTTGAAGACTCCCCTATTGAGGAGTATTTGGAGGGCATAAAGGGGGTTCAAAAGGATCCTGAAGAGAACAATGATTTTCCTGATGCTCAGCCGGTCAATTGGGAGGAAATTTATATGGACCTGTTTTGTAGAATGGCGGAGGACGACACTCAAAATTTTCTCTCTCTTGTGAAGTGGCTCTTCTCGAAAGTGAAGGAGCTTAATTTGAAGCTTAAAAACTGGTAGGATTTCTATGTGGCATTAGTTAATTGCAATCGAAAGGAATGGATGGTAAAAGGTAAGGTCAAGACAATGAATATTATTCTTGACAAACTAGATGCAGATGCTAATAGGCTTGGTAAAAGCCATGAGGAAAGGTTGATTTCCCTAGAATTTGCAATTCAAAGGATCAATGAAGAGAGGTTTGTCAGTATGGAGGAAAGAATCAGGAAGATCAGTAATTATTTGTAGACTATGGTTAGAATCAATAATCAATCCCTGAAATCTAGTGCTAAGGGCCTATCAATTCTTAATGAAAAAGCTATCAAGTGGATTGGTCAACCTTTGGATTTGGGTGAACATGAGGCAACCATTGCTGAGGTTAATCGCATGAACTTGGAGGAGAATAATGATTATAATGGTCCTGGTGAGGTGAAGAATTTGGAGGCTGGTTCTTTCCTATGCATGAGGAGAAAGACTAAGAAAAGGGATACCATCATGTTTGAGGAGCTCCAAGATGTGGTCGAGATGCACAACAGGGTCATTGCTGAAAAAATGGACTCGACCGATGTTCTTGATAAAATGTTGTAGTTTTTTTGCTATTGTTTTTGGTTTTCCAACCTATGTGTTGATGTTTTGTTGTTGGTGTGTTGACGGGTTCTCTGGTTTAATCTTTTGTTAGCCTTTTTTTTTTTGGGTTGCGGGTTTTAATGTTTCTTTCTTTTTAGCAGCTTTTCTCCATTGTAAAGGGTTTTCAGGTTCCTTCAAAACCTTCTTTTCCTTATAAAAAACAATCATTTATGGGCCCTTGATAATAAAATTATTAAGACAAATACTCTAAAAAATTACACTATTTATTATGGATTATGGTATAACCCTAACATAGGGGTAATCAAAACATTAATACAAGCTTAAATTAACACATCATATAAGGAAAAACGAAGAATGCCACCTATCATTTCTTATTTCTAAAAATTTGATTTAACTTGTTCACACCATCTCAATCTTACCATTATGCTTGTATCCCTCATACAAAAATGATACTTGTGTTCATATACAATCACCTACAGTAACATTGCCATATTAGACTATTAGTAATATTGACTTCAACTTATTGTGCTATCTTATAATAATATTGAATTCTAAACCTTAATATTGTAAATGTGGTGTCACATTAAGGTTCTAAAATTATATTCGTTAGAAGGATAGATGCAACCAATAAGAGATCATAAAATGCATTTAAAATCCCATCCAATACAAATTTAACAAATATATATTTCTTCATATTGTAATCCCAATATATTGTTGTGTATGAACATGATTACCCCTACTAGTATTAACAAACAGATGTTTAAATACCAAATATTGTATTCAACTTTGAGAGGTGCAATCATATAAAATTAATATTTAATATAACATAGTGAACTAATAGGTAATTACATTCCTCATTCTTGAACCATGTTCAAACTACCTTCTTAATCAAAAGACAAATATTGAACCCTTAAAATATTAAAAAAAAGCTCTCTATGTCTCAATAGTGATGGAGGAGCATCCCAAGGTATAAGTGAAATACTGCACCACCCAAACTTATTTGTTTCATATTTTATTTATTTATTTGTAAGTTTTCATTCACATTCTAGTTATTTCTAGTCAACACAAATCCTACAATATTTCATCATAGTTGCTTATATCACCTTGTACTCGGGATTATATGTTCCACTCTAATCTTGCAATGTTGCATTCAATTCCCAAGAGATTTGGATCACCACAAAGGCCTAATTCAATCTTTGACCTTCAATTATGTATTACTAGTTAACACTTAGTTTCACTATCATTACTTATGGAAAATTCCTAAATCTTATGACTTGATAGAGGAACACAATCCCATATATATTAGAACTAAGAGATCCTTTTGGTGTGAACTACATTGATATGTAATGATCCATCATCACTACATCTGTTTCAAGTGAATCATTTACATATTTGGGATGACTAAACATTTTATTAAGCATTGATCTTTGTACCACATTACAACTAATTGATATCACTCTTAAGGGTAGAGTTACATTGATATTTTATTAGATTCACCCTAGCTTTGTATTCCCTTGGTCTCTATTTAAGACATGATGTACAAGAGTTTGAATATATTGAAATACACACATGTGAATAAAAATTTCTAGAATAAGAAAATTGCAACTGAAAATGGTAGAGAGATTGACAAAGGGGACCAAAAGGACAAGAAAACAAAATTACAAGTTAAAATATAAAAGTGCTTGAACAACTATAGGAAACACAAATTTGAAAACTAAAGTGTTGGTCAAGTTTGCTACCTAAAAACTTCAATTTGGGCTGAATTCACAACTTCTAACTCACACAAAGCCCTTGAAATGAATTTACAAAATATTTGGAATAAAATTAATGTGTGAATATTTAAAGAATAAGTCTCACCCTCTAAGACAATAATAAACACATTTCACACTGACATCTGCAAACACCCAATACAAGAGCCTGGATAAAGAATAAGAGGATTTTCTCCTCATTAGACAACAACATACACAACCTATGAAAAAGATAACACCCCCAAATTTATCTATGGAATCAAAAAACAAACAATATTTATTTGACTGAATTGATGAAGTAGAGAATAAATTATCCGTGGGTTAATACTAAGAAACAAATGAAAAAGAGAACACAAGAAATGTACAATAGAAAACCCTAAAGTATTCAAAAAAAAGTCCCACCCTCTAAGACAATAATAAACACATTTCACACTGACATCTGAAAACACCAAATACAAGAGATTGAATAAAGAAGAGGAGGTTTTTCTCCTCCTTGTACAACATACACAACCTATGAAAAATAGAACATCCTCAAATTTATCTATGACACCAAAAAGTCCAACAATATTTATCTGACTGAATTGATGAAGTAGACAATAAATTCATATGTGGGTTATACTAAAAAATAAATAAAAAAGAGAACACAAGAAATTTATAGTAGAAAACCCTAAATTATTCAAAGGAAAAGTCTCAATCTCTAAGACAATAATAAACACATTTCACACTGACATTTGCAAACACCAAATACAAGAGCTTGAATAAAGAAGAAGAGGATTTTATCCTCATTGGATTTTGTCCCTCCTTTTTAATGTTTGCCTCCAAATTTTATTAATAAATACAAATCATTATCTTTTGTACTAAAAATTTGTTCTTTCATAAAAAATAAATATTTATGGGATCAGTTCCACAAACAACTCCTTAAAATTTGAAATAATGTCTGCCAGCTAAAGTAAGATAAAAAATGATATGAAACCCTCCTAATAATATGAAAAACTAAATTTATAAATAAATATCATCAAAAGTGAATTATGAGATAGATGTTTCCCATTTACAACACTAGGTATACCCCAAAATTTATCCATGACATTAAAAAATCCAACAATATTTATCTCATTGAATTGATGAAGCAGACAATGAATTCATCTGTGGGTTATACTAAGAAACAATTGAAAACATATAACATGATAAATTTAAAGTAGAAAAACCTCTTTCATTTTTACAGAACCATATATGACAACTAAGTAAATTTTGGTTTGAGAATATTGTCATGATGTCACCTCTACAACCTCTTGTTGTCATGGCTAGGGTTTCCTACGGTAACGTTGAGTGATGGTCCTCTGGTAATCTTTGTTATGGGTGTCTTCCTCATTACCTTGTGGTGGACAAAGGATATCATGGATGACCTTTGTATGTGCCGGTTAGGGGAAATAATTTGGCGGATATGGTGAAGAGATTCAACAAACATGTGAAGGATATCTCTAATGAACGAATACCTAAGGCCCAGTCAAAGGTCAATGCATACTACAGGTGTCCATTTTCAATGATGGATGAGGAGAATAATTTGGTGGTTCATGAGTAGAAGGGTGATTTTAGGAGCTCGCAGAAATGTCCTGCTATTGACTCCATTGGACGACCTTTGTTTCCACAGTGGTGAGGGAGGAAGGATGAAGGCCTAGGAGTGTCTAGGGTTGGGTGAGATGGATTAAGGAGAGGAGCAAGTAACCGGGCCTCTTCACTGTGTTGGTTCATCCCCAATGATTACCTTTAACAAGTATATTGCATGCGAAGTGGCCAAAAATGAACCTTATTTTGCAAAGATGGTTCTAATTGGTAGATTCTGAAGGTTTTGGTCATGCTTGGCAGAGCTGCACTGTTGGATTGCAAAAACTTAGCATCCTATTTTAGATGGTGGTATCCAAATTTACCCCAATGCAAGGGGGTTGTGGTGGTGGTATTCAATAATGTCAAGGATAGGAATATTGTTCTCTATGATTATCAATGGAGATGGGAGGAGAACCATTTGCCGATGTTGAAACCTTGGCACCCCTCTTTCAACCCAATTTTTGAATCCTTTGACATGACTCCAATTTGGGTAAGGCTTTTGAATCTCCCTTTATAATTTTGGTTTGAATCCTACTTTGAGGCCATTGGTAATTTTTTGGGAAAGTTTTTGGGGGTGGATGAGGGCTCTTTGAACTTTATGCATACCACTTATGCTTACATTTAGGTGGAAATGGATGTTACAAAATATCTTCTAACAGATGTCCTCCTGAACATTGCAAGTGGGGTTTGGAAACAACTGCTTGACTACGAAGGTTTATCATTTTGTTGTCGTAGATGTTATAACACTGTTCATATTGTTGCTCAATGTTCAAAGCGTAGGCATGTGAACCAAGATACTTGGTGGAAAAAGGTAACCCCCAACATTACTTGGTGGAAAAGGATTGCCAAGATGGCAATGCACTAGATGTGTCACTAAAATATGGTGAATATGTCACTTGTAAGGAACCACCAAGTGAATCTTAGGTTACTCCATTGGTTGTTGAATCTGTTTTGTGGTAGATAACGACAATGTTGTTGGTGTTCCTTTCCATAAAGAAGGGTTGGATGGTCAGTCAGAGTGCATACTTGCACCCTCTGAAGGGAAGGGCACCTCTCTTGAGGTTTATAGAGAGCCTTCAAATTTAGGAGTTCAAAAGGAAAATTGGAAAGTGGTTCAAAGGAAGAAGAAAAAGAAGGCTGAAGAAGCCTTCAACATGCAAATTCAATCCCATGTCAAGTGTGGAGAAAAATCTTAATGTTGGTTTGGGTTTCCTATTTAGGGGACCCTCTACACGAGTCATGAGGGGTAATATTTTGGGGAAGAGGTCCCCCATTTGTGGCCTCTCTTGTTTTGGGCCAGGATAAAAATCCCACTTTGGTTAATCATTGTATTTGGGGTTAGGCCCTTGTAGCATCGAATTTATATATAAAAAAAACTTAGTAAATTTCAAGCTTTCAAACTCAATTTCACTATAAAATGCTTAAAAATATTGTAAATCCATTTGAATAATGTAAACCCATTATATAAACGACATTGATGTTTGAATAAAAGATTTTATTCCCTCTAAACATGTAGTGTGTTTATGAACACAAATTTTATAGTGTTCATAAACACATGTATAAGTTCTTATAGAAGCACCCTTGCCTAGTAAGGAAAATATTTACACAGCAAAATAAAAATTGATAGAAAATTAAAAAATGAAAAAGGAGACTGGTAAGGCATTAGTGAGGTTAGAACCTCACTCGGGTCGAAGGGGTTTCACCAAGGGATATTCACTGCTAAAGTTGGTTTTATATCGAACATGTCAACTGACCCCTACATATTTGAAGAATTTAAACCAAAGAAATATGCGTATGAAGGCTACAAACCAAAAAATCCATGCAAACTAACTAAGTGTGTGGTGTCTATGTTTACCTACCAAAATGGGAACCCTGCAATGGCACTGAAGAACTAGGGTGGAAGCATCATCAAGCTCAAAGGGAGACCTCTATCAAAGTGTAGCATGTACTGGTGGCTGCTTGAAGCAAGACTAGTATCAAAATGGAACATGTAGTGGTGGTTGGATTGAAGTTGCAAATAGCATAAATGAACACCTTCTAGTCCGTTTGCAAAGAAGAGTCGAGAATATGGTAAAAAAAAGGGGTGAAAGATAGTGTGTTATGCAAGGTAGCAGGAGAATTCAATCCTCAAATGCTTGGAATTTGTGTGGCATTTTGTGGAGGTAATGGGAAGGGACACACATTAAACATAGCTATACATAAGCAATGATGGGAGGTAATTAATGCAAGCAAATGGATTGAAAGGGTGGAAAACTATTCGAGTGTGATGTGGCAACAATGTCCACTTCAAACGTCATTCCACACAACTTGCGGGGGTGGGCCCGTGCCATGATGGGTCACATGGCCAAATAGGCAATATTTTGACACCTTGTCCAAATCGCCTTTTTACACATGGCATATGATTTTAAAATCAAATGATTTTTTTTTGTTTCTAAATTAATTTTCCTCTTATTTTGGATTATTAAATTTTATTAGAGGTCCATGTGAACCTTGGAAGATAGGGTGCACACATATCAGCCCCTCCCCCTACTTTATTCCCATTTATCTTATGACTTCAAGAAAAACCTAAAAAGACATGTCAAATGGAAATTATGTTGCATTTTCATTTAGGTCCAGACTTGATGTAGTTACACAAAAGGTGAAGATGAGGGGCGAATCTTCATAGGGTAATAAAAAACTAAGATGCAACTATACAATCCAACATTAACCACTAAAATCTGACGCCCTAGCTCCACATTCCTTTTTCTCCCTTATTAATAACATCTTCTTCATTATCGGGCGTCAATATTCTATAGGACTCGCGAGAGTGGCGGTTAGGAGAGGAGAGTATACATATTTGAGGAGGGAAACAATGCAATGAGTGGCAAACATGTGGTCATTAGATGGAGAGGGAATACCAAGGTTTATGTTGTTTACACAAGGTTTGGATGTTGTTATGTTTTTATTTTATTTTATTTTTTCATAGAGTGTTTAACATTGCATACCAATTATTGTCTATTAGTATTATGCATATATATTTTTTGGTTTAAACTATTATTCCTATCACATTGTTAATGTTCTTCAAATGGAATATAGGAGAAATAAAATATAAAACACATCGAGGGACAGGGTAAGGGCCACTAGACTGTGCAACATGTCATTAGTGATGGACCTTACAGAGGGTAGTCACACCCTTGTTATGGCCATCCTTTAGGAAGCGAAAGGTATTAGGGGTACAAATAAAGAAAAATGAAGGAGATTAGTGGTTTTTATACCAACTAGGTCGACTTGATTAGATGGTGTTATAGGTCTTTTAAGAAAAGAGTATAAATATAGTTTTTAAAACTCTAAAACTTATGAGTTATAAGGAGTTTCTTGAGTCTATGAAGGGATTTATGAACTATGGAGGGGTTGTGCCCACCACAGGCTATGTCCCTTAAGGGAGATGGCTACCCCATTAGTGACTATAGCCACCCTTGTCTGAGCTCATCAATGGTTTGTGACCCTCTATGGCTTGGGCATACCATGCCACAGGGGTCATGCTTTCCCCTTTCCCTTTCTCAATAAAAATATTTGGACACCTTTTGTGATGTAGGAGCATCCTTGGTTCTTGGCAATCTTGCATCAACCAAAAAAATATTTTCATTCAGTTTTTGCTCTTGTTCAGTTCTTTTCCAATTCAAGTTGGTAGATCTGGTGTTTCTTTGTATTTGCTCACTAGACCTTATGTACCTATGGTTTCATTGTGGAAATGCTCAATTTCCTTATTCCAAGTTTTCAGCTTGATTGGATATTTTTCTAGCAAGTTATCACTTTCAGATTAAGTGACAATTTTTGGAACTGGCCCCAAAATAATTTCAAACCTAACGGCTAGTTGGATCGATCGCGGATATCGCCTGTAACTTGCAGATCCTCATGGTGTGTTTATATTTATTCCTTGGAGTTTCCCCGACCTTAATTTTAGGTCCACACTTCATCATGCACATCTACCGTGGAATAAATTCAAATTTGAGGCTGACCTGTTCTTGCACACGTTACGTTTCCTTCATCAAAGATTGTAATGATCTTTGGCTGACGCAGATGTTTCTAGGCCTGCAGATATGATAAAAATCTTGTAATGAATCATTAGGATAGCAATCAATCATGATCAAGTAGATAAAGAATATTATAAAGTTTGATCTGTAGGATTTTCGCTCGCATGTATGAGCGTTGTATTTTGAGCACATTATATTCGGGCCTGTGAGCAAAATCTGTAAGCTCGGATGTGGCCGACTATATGTAACCAATTTTTTTGATAATAAGAATGCTAGTATCTGCATTTTCCTCCATATTATGTGTTGCTTCTATTGTGTTACTCTTGCTGCATGGTCTGGATTGTTCTCTTTGAGGACCCTCCTTTCGTGTCTGCACCAAATTGGTATTAGAGCGAGATTTGTTCCTTGTGAGATTGTCAGAGTTTGCGCAGTCTTGCTGAATATTTTTTGTGGGGTGGCGGATTGAGGATCTGACCTTCAACTACAAAGGGCTTGTGTAAATATGGCAGGAAGAAGAAATGGTAGAGGAAATGGAGCGCGTGGAAATGTAGACCTAGCTGTAATGGAAATGTTGAGAGGAATCACTACTAGATTAGAAGCAATTGAAATGACCCAGAGAAGAGGTCGACTAGTTGATGATGTAAGTGATGAAGAAGTAGAAGAACAAGAAGAAGTTGCAAGAGAAGAGAAACCTGGTCTTGATCAGGGAGAAGAGAGGTTCATAAGAGCTCTAACCAGAGTGAACACTAAGCCACATTTCAATCCACTAGATTATAATGGTAAGTTGGATTCAGATGAACTGCTTGATTGGATAACAAAGATGGAGAAATACTTTCATTTTGAAGGTACCACATAAGATAAGAAGGTGAAATTTTCTTGTACAAAGTTGAAAGGACATGCATCCCTTTGGTGGGAACATTTGCAGATAGATAGACAAAGAAAAGGGAAGGTGAAGATAAGATCATGGGATCAGATGGTGAATAAGTTGAAGACAAAGTTTATGCCTACAAACTATCAGATCAGTTTGTTCTAAAAATTGCAAAATTTGAAGCAGAAATAATCAAGTGTGATAGAGTATATTGAGGAGTTCTACAAGTTGAATATCAGATCTGGACATTTAGAAGATGAGACCGAACAAGTAGCTAGATATATGAATGGTTTGAGGTTGTCTATACAAGATGAGATTAGTTTGATTAAGTTGTTAAGTGTGGAAGAGGCATATTAGTGTGCCCTAAAAGCAGAAGAGAAGTTGAATAAAAGACATGAGCAGAGTCAAAGAGGAAAAGGTGGAAGATTTCAGAGAGGAATAATTTTTACTAGAGGAGGAAGAGGACCTTTTGCAGATCAAAATAAGGATAAGGAAGTTAGTAAGAATGATAATTCATACCGTAGGGATGATGGAAACTCTTACAAAGGAGGAAGATATGGTGGTTACAGGAATGAAGGTTATAGAAAATATGATAGAGGACAAGAGAAAAGAGTATTTAGAGGAACTTGTTACAAGTGTGGAGGAGGACATAGAGAATTTGAATGTAAGCAAGAAGGAACAGGCAAGAAGACAGAGAACAATAGGAGAGAAAAATTTGTTGAAGAAGATCATGAAGGATCATCTAACAAACTAGAAGAAGGAGAAGTGTTGGTGAACAAAAGAGTATTATGTCAAAGTGAGATGGAGTAGGAACCATTGCAAAGAAATAATTTGTTTTGGACTAGATGCAAGGTAGCTGGAAAATGTTGCAAACTGATCATTGATAGTGGAAGTTCAAAGAACCTAGCTTTTGAGGAAATGATGACCAAGTTGAAGTTGGAAAGATTGAAACACTTGAAACCCTATTCAATAGCATGGATTCAAGATGAACATAAGATTCTGGTAAGTGAACAATTTTTGGTGAAATTGAAGATAGGAAATTACCATGATGAAGTTTTGTGTGATATCATGCCTATGGATTTATGCCATATTTTGTTGGGAAGACCTTGATAGTATGATAGAAAAGCTATTCATGATGGAAAGAAGAACATATATAATATTGTTGCTAATGGGATGAAGCAGACTTTGTTGCCTTTGGAGGATGTTCCTAGAACTGAGGTTTGTACAAGTGTTAGAATTAGTTTGGTTGATGGAAGGAGATTTTTGGATGGACTGAGACATGAGAGCATGTGCTATGCCTTGGTCCTTAAGAAGGTTGAAGACTTGAAGCATGTAGAAGAACAACCGAAGGAGATAAAGGAGTTGTTGGTAGAATATGAAGCTATCATTTCAAATAATGTATCTAATGGATTGCCACATGTGAGAAGTATTAGTCATTGCATGGATTTGATTCTTGGAGCTAGTTTACCTAATAAAGCATCACACTGGATGACACTGGAAGAGAATGAAGAATTGAATAGACAAGTGCAAGAGTTGTTGAGGAAAGGTTTGATAAGAGAAAGCTTAAGTCCTTGTGTAGTACCTATTGTATTGGCACCTAAGAAGGATGGATAATGGAGGATGTGTACAGACTCTAGAGCCATAAACAAGATCACAATGAAGTATAGATTTCCTTTGCCCCAGATGGATGACATTATGGATTGCTTGAGTGGAGCTAAGTACTTTACAAAGATATACTTGAAGAGTGGATATCATCAGATCAGAATCAGGGAAGGGGATGAGTGGAATACAACATTCAAGATGAATGAAGGATTTTATGAGTGGTTGGTAATGCCTTTTGGATTGAAAAATGCACCGAGTACTTTCATGAGGTTGATGAATGAGGTATTGAAGAAATTCTCGGGTAAGTTTGTGATTGTTTATTTGGATGACATCTTGATTTTCAGTAAGACTAGAGAATAACATTTGTTGCACACAAGACAAGTTTTGCAGAGGTTGAGAGAAGAACAGTTGCTGATAAACATTAAGAAGTGTAGTTTCATGAAGGAAGAGTTGTTGTATCTGGGATTTGTAATATCAGTGGATGGATTGAAGATGGATCCTGAAAAGGTAAGACCTAGTTTTGAATGGCCTACACCTAAAAGCATTGGAGAGGTAAGATCATTTCATGGATTGGCTAATTTCTACTGAAATTTCATTAGGAATTTTAGTTCTATTTGCAGTCCTACGACAGAAACAATGAGAGGAGATAGGAAGGATTTCAAATGGACATCTAGAGCAGACAAAATTTTTGAATTGTTGAAGCAAAAAGTGACTAAGCAACCTGTGTTGGCTTTACCATATTTTAGTAATGTATTTCAAGTAGATTGTGATGGAAGTGGAAATGCAATTGGAGCAATACTAAGTCAAGAAGGAAGACTAGTCACCTATTTCAGTGAGAAGTTGAATGATGCTAGGAGAAGATATTCAGTGTATGATTAGAAGTTCTATTCCATAGTTCAAGCTTTGAAGAAGTGGAGACATTAATTGATGTCTAAGGAGTTTGTGTTGTATACAGATCACCAAGCTTTGCATTATTTGAATAGTCAAGGTAAGTTGAATTAGAAACACATGAGATGGGTAGAGTTCTTGCAGAGTTATACTTTTGTTTTGAAGTGTAGGAGTGGAAAGTCAAATATAGTTGTTGATGCTTTGAGTAGAAGGAATTTATTGGCACAAATGAAAGTGGAAGTATTAAGATTTGATGACTTGAAGAACTTGTATGAGGAAGACCTAGATTTTAGAGAACCTTGGTGAGCTTGTAAAGAACCAACTTTGGAGGATAGAAGTCAATGATTAGATTATTTCATCCAAGGGGATATGTTGTTCAGAGGAAATTAGTTGTGTATACCTTGAAGTTCAATGAGGGATAACTTGGTGAAAGAGAAACATAGTGGAGGATTGGAAGGACATTTTGGAATTGATAAAACAATAGCATTGGTGAGTGAGAAATAATTTTGGCCACAAATTCATAAGGATGTCAGGAAATTTGTGCAAATTTGCAAAGTTTTTCAAGATGCAAAAGGGAGTAGTCAGAATGTTGGATTCTATAAACCTTTGACAGTACCTGAAAGACCTTGGGAGCATATCAACATGGATTTCATACTTGGTTTGACTAAGACACAGAGAGGTAATGATTCTGTATTTGTGGCGGTGAACAGATTTTCTAAGATGGAATATTTCATACCTTGTAAGAAGACAACATATGTCATACATGTAGCAGACTTGTTTTTGAGAGAAGTGGTCAGATTGCCTAGATTACCTAGGACTATTGTTTCAGATAGAGATACAAAGTTTGTTGGTTACTTTTGGAGGACAGTTTGGAAGAATTTGAAGATAGATTTGAAGTTCAGTTCTACTTTTCACCCACAGACAGATGGACAGACAAAGGTAGTAAATAGGAGTTTGGGAAATTTGCTGAGATGTTTGGTTGGAGAGAAAACCAGAAGTTGGGATTTAGTCCTTGCTCAAGCAGAGTTTGCCTACAATAATTTAGTGAACAGGAGTACTGGAAGGACAACTTTTGAGATTGTTACAGGAGTTCATCTTAGAGGTATATTAGAATTGTGAGACATCAGTAAGGAAGATAAAAGGAGTGCAGAAGCAGAGGAATTTGTAGAACACATGAAGACAATGCAATCTCAAGTGAAGTAGCTTTTGGAAGATATGAACCAGAAGTATAAGGAGAAAGCAGATGAAAAGAGGAGATATAAGGATTTTGAAGTTGGAGACAAAGTGATGGTATATCTGAGGAAGGAAAGATTTCCAGTTGGCACATACAGTAAGCTGAAGATGAGGAAGTTTGGACCTTGTAGGATTTTGAAGAAATTTGATTCAGGAAATGCATATGAAGTAGAGTTACCAGATGACATGGGTATTTCACCTATATTCAATGTTGCAAATCTTCATCGGTACCATGAAGCAGAATTCAGTGAGGACAGTAAAGAAAAATTGGAAGAACAGTTTCCTAAACAACAATCAGATGAGATAAAAGATATTTTGGATGTCAGAGATGGAAGGAAAACTCATGGAAGACAGTACAAAGAATATCTTGTGAAATGGAAATGTAGACCAATGGAGGATTCTTCATGGATTTCTTAGGCTGAGGTAGACCGTGTTGGTTTTACTTTAGCCTAAATAAAGTGAGGGACTCACTTTTCATTAACCCTAGATGTCTGATGTAGGAGCATCCTTGGTTCTTAGCAATCTTGCATCAACCAAAAAAATATTTTCATTTAGCTTTTGCTCTTTTTCAGTTCTTTTCTAGTTCAAGTTGGTAGATCCGGTGTTTCTTCGTATTTTATCACTAGACCTCACATACCTATGGTTTCATTGTGGACATGTTCAATATCCTTATTCCAATTTTTCAGCTCGATTGGATCTTTTTTTGGCAAGTTATCGCTTTCGGATTAAGTGACAGTTTTTGGAACTAGCCCCAGAATAATTTCAAAACTAACGGCTAGTTGGATCGATCGCGGATCTTGCCCGTAACTTGTGGATCCTCACGGTGTGTTTGGATTTTTTCTTGGAGTGTCCCCAACCTTAATTTTAGGTACACACTTCACCATGTGCATGTACCATGGAATAATTTCAAATTTGAGGCTGGCCTATTCTTGCACACATTGTGTTTCCTTCATCAGAGATTGTAATGATCTTTGGCTGACACGAATATTTCTAGGCCCACGGATATGATATAAAGCTTGTAATGAATCATTAGGATAGCAATCAATCATGATCAAGTAGATTAAGAAGATTATAAAGTTCGATCTGTAGGATTTTTGCTCGCATGTATGAGCGTTGTATTTTGAGCGAGCACATTGTATTAAGGCCTATGAGCCGAATCCGTAAGCCCAAATGTGGCCAGCTATATGTAACCAAATTTTCTGATAATAAGAATGTTAGTATTTGAATTTTACTCCATATTTTGTGTTGCTTCTTTTGTGTTACTCTTGTTGCACGGTCTGGATTGTTCTCTTTGAGGACCCTCCTTTCGTGTCTGCACCATTTTGCATTTATGTCATTTTTATTTATTAATATTTTTTTGGTTTCAAACGTAGAACATGGGTAAGATCAACCTATCACTAAGATGTAATTTCATAGATAAAATTTATTTTCAATAGCCATTGATACTTTGTATATATTCTCAAATTGTAACTTCTCTTGTATGTTATTATTAAAATATGTGACCTTAAGATTTTATTATTGTTATTTATTTTATTTTATTTTTCTTTAGATTATTGTAATGATTTCAAGAGATATTAGGAACAAAGTTGATGAGGGCCAAGCCACATGCTACAGCCTCATGGGCTTGATTCATTACAACAAAATCAACTCTGAAAATAAAATATATTATTTAGAGCCACAATCTGCACTATTGGAGCCACCTTCTACAACCCCCACTTGACCCTTTTTATTTTACCCATTAACTACCCTAGAATGTTCTAGAAAGTTCAAATTTGCCCTTTTTTTTGGCACCAAAAGTCTCGTTGTTTGATTTCTAGCCTAGGGAGAAATTTTAATGAAATTCACTTTTTAGAGGGGCAACTTCATGAGCCATAACTTTTGATCTGGGTGTTTGATTTTCTATTATTGCATATCATTGGAAAGATCTCAAAAAGATCTACAACACATGAATTGACCATAGGTCATTTCATCAACTTTTTGATCTATTTTAGGGCCTCTAAAGTCTTCATATTTGAAATTGAAGCCACATTGGAGAAATTTATTAGGATGAAAACTTTAATATCTCCCAAACCGTGCAGGGTATTGAGGCGATTCTTTCACAATCGGAAATTTTTTTCAGTTATACTCCTTGGAGTAAATTTTTAGGTCCATACGAGTTCGTTTAGGCTGACTTACTAAAAATAGTAAGTACCCATTTTTCGCTATTTTTGATGCCTGGTTGTCTTACACCCCTTAAGTTCCATCATGGGACTCAAAACAACTAAAGAAAATAAAGAAAACATTTTTTTTGGGTGATGCAATATTGCCCTACACCGCTGGATGCTCTTGCATCAAAAGTATAATCATAAGAAGGAAACAAACAAGATTGATGTTGTTTTAGAATATATCCTTATTTAAAAAAAAAAAATTATATAAAATGAAAGTATAATTATGTAAAATCTAGAAGAATCAAAGGTAGAGAGTTCCCCCATCTATTATATATCTATTTATTTATTTATTTTAATAGAGTTTAATTACGCTGAAGGCGTTCTCTTTATGAAGTCTCTTCAAGGAAATCTTTAAATCAACGTCTCCTTTTGACGTAGAAGGTTTGTAGGACCATCTATTTCATTTGAGCCATTAACATCAAATCATGGTACTATTGCATCCGATCAATCATGCTCATTAACATCAAATCAAAAGATAACACTATTGCATTTGACAGAAACAGATGAAGCACGTACATTCCACTACTTTTTTTGGTTTAGGCATTATGTTTGATGACTATGACTATAATTTTATGCTTAATATTTCAACTTGCAACTTGCCACTTGACCGGTCTTCAAACTTTACAAAACTAATGCAGAAATAGTCAACGAAACTTGCAGTAGGAACTTAATGATCTACTTCTTGTTAGCTATTTTGACCATGAAGTCTTCTAGCTTGCAACAAAATCAATAGCAACAGTCATCCTTGATTTGAATTGTGTAGTGTTTTATAAAGCCTCAACCCAAATGATCAATTTCATCATCCTTCGAATATTTGTATTTAGGAAAATGGACAATATCTTCAACCTGTAATAAGAGACTTAAGCATGATTAAACAGTTCTAATTTTACATTTCATCCCTCTCCTTCATCCATCACCTAGTTATCCTTTCATACTCACCTGCCGATCTGAGTGCCTCTTGGAGCACATACCTGCACCAACAACACCTAGCAAAACTGAGAATAATTTAATGAAAGATATGGAAATAACTTCATGGTGCAGTGATATAAAGCCTTTTGTGCACATTATGTGGATTGATATTTTCCCTCATAATGAAGTCACCACATTTTCTAGAGCATGTGAGCTTTGATGAATTCTTTAGAGTTTGTCTGATCCTCCTACAAGATTTTCAATATGCAAAGAGTTTGAAGCAAATGTCTGATAAAGAGGAGTTGAACATCTGCCCACATTGACATTCTTGACTGATATAAGGATCATCAACTCATTATTTCCATGCAATGTAATAAAATACTCATTGCAAGAAAAGTGCCTCCTGAATCCTCTCCCCTCTTTCCCAGTGGAATAGTCCAAGAACATGGATGGTTTTGTTGATCCCATGCAACTATGCAACTATAGACAAGACAACTGAGCTGATCAACATAATTTAAGGTGGTTTGTTTGCAAAAAGTGTTGAAGTATACTCAAGGCATATTTAGAGCTTATTAGATTGATAAGGTGTGACACCTTCCAATTGCATTAACATTTTCAGTTCCTAGTCTTTGCTTCCATGTTTTGTATGTTTATCAAACCACATTTTTTAAATGAATTTTGTCAGATAGTTCACATGCCTTACCTATGCCTCCACATCTTGCAATATATATGAGTTTTTTAACAATTTATCAAACAAATATTTCATGATTTAAATTTTGAATTTCATTACTCAAACTATGAAACTGAAAAGAAATGATTTCTATTCTCAAACTTAAAAGATCTGATTCTCAAATTCAAATAAGAATAGACCAAAAGAAAACTGAAAAAATAGACCAAAATTTATCCTAATTGACCTTCCACACCTCTTCGGTGTACCCATTGCACACTAAGGTGTGGTTGCTAGTTATTTCCTTTCTACAAAAATATAAGCTTATTTATATTCTAAATGTAAAATATAAAATATTTTATTTTAAAACGGAATATTATAAATGACATATAAAAGTAAATATGTAATGCATTTAAGAAGTCCAACATTATCTTTATATTTTTGGGATAGAATATATTTGTATATTCAAAGAGAAAGCATTTGGCTTTATCAAACAGATTAACATATTTATTTCAAACACAAGTACACATTTCCTTTTTTTCCTTAAACAATAAAAAAATGCAAGAAGTTTTATGAGATCCCAATGCTAGATAAAATAATTCACCACTATAAGGTGTAAGCTAGTCAAATTCAAAATGATCTTAGAAAAATAGCATTTATCAACGCATTTTTATCTCTAATATATTTTTCCTTTCTATTTCAAATAGGTCGATAGAATATATGTAATTATCTATTTACAACATAAAGTTTCATCTAAACAACCATATACAAATTCTAAAATGGATTTCTCACCCACTACAACAATAAACACTCAAAATCCATCCAAGTAGTTTTTTATTTATTTTCCAAAACATCTATAAAGTGGAGATGAAGAATATTAATTCCAAGGTATGCATGTTCCAACATTTTTCCTCTAATATCTACACAACAAAACATGATCTTCCCATAGCCTAGGTAAATCTCACCACCCATCCTAGGTTTGAAGCAACCCACCACCAAGCCAGGAGGTATTCATTGGAACCAAGTACATACTAGCAATTTTTCCAACAAGAACAAACATAAGAATACACATACATTATAACAACACCCATCCCAAGGGTTTGAACACACACATAAGAATCTTCTCATGGTTCTTCTAGGGAGAGACTAGGAGCACTCGATCAAAAGATATATATAATATATAGAAACATAACACTATAAAATCCATTCCCATCCTTCTTATACATCCCTATCCATCATACACTAAACTAGCCATGCAAACTCCAAATACATAATATAATGGGTACTCATACCCATTCCACTCCCAAGGAGTGAGAATACCCTAAATAAGGTTCCTCCTCTCTCAATTTCCCTTATGGATTTTCTTTCTCCTTGAAAGGAAGCAATCTCTACACACCCATCCCACATAACAAAATCCACACACACCAAAGTAATAAGGGATTCAAGAAAAATAACTATTGCATTCAAACAAAATTACTCAAAACATAAAAGGGATTAAATACTACCTCAATGAGCAAGCTTCCCAAAATGGTTGTTGAGGGAGAGCTCCTAAATTTCTTCCTTCAACTTGTTTTCAATTAAAAAATCAAAACAAACCAAATCCAA
>CM021103.1:115762287-115801872 GCA_007115665.2 Sequoiadendron giganteum | reverse complement strand
TTTTCCATATTTTTGTGTATGTTTAATAGGAATTCAAGTTTGAATTCCTTGAATGGGGAGGTGACACTTATCACCCTCCCATTCACTCTCCAAGGGTCATTCTCCCACAAGTTCTCACACATGTGAAACTTTGGGAGGTGGGGCATGTACTTGTACACTCTATTTCACAAGCCTTACAAGTATGGCTCAGACATGTGTGAGCACCTTGTGAGCTTACCAAAGCTCATAAATGAACTTGGAGAAGTGGGGATGGGATGTGACAAGTCTCCATCCCACTTTCCCAAACCTTAAACTCATCAAAGCCCTTTAGGGCTTGTAAAAACGTGTCATACCTAGTGATTAGCTCAATTTTTTAGGCCAAAAAGGTATCCAACCCATAGGTACCTACTTTAGGGACCTAAAACTCATAAAAATACATTAAAAAATGTCACTTTTCAACCCTCGAAAAACATCAAAAGGGTTAAATTCGAGTTTGTCCGTCAATGATGCCAACTCACATTATAAATAGACTTGACAAGACAAAAATTTAATAAACAATCATTCACAATCTCACTTTACAAAAATTGCACATTACATTATAAAACTATAGTCCCTCCAAATGGACTATAGTTTGGTTTGACTGAGTAGTTCACATTGGGTTCCCATGGATACCTCTAATTCCATTTGTCATAGAAATTATACTTGTACTACATTAATTCACTCAATTAAAATATATAGCCGAAGAAATTAAATTGGAAACACATTCACACATTAAATCATACTTCAATTTTTAAAATCAATTAAATACAATCATCACAATAAAACAATATATCCTTTTCAAAATCAAACATAATTCTCATGCATAACTATCACATTTTAACCATACAATTTCATTTAATTCTCCTAACATTGCATTCTCAATGTTACTTCAACAAAACCTCTAAGGTTCCCATATCTTAAATTTTCATAATATGCACCCATTTATTTTCAAGGATCCTTACAGTTTCATTTGATAATCTTCATGAGATTCTAATCAAATTAATTCTCCTAAAATTAAGATTCTCCTATCCATCTAGTATTCTAATTTCACCACTATGTAAATAAGTTATCATAGTAAAATTTTCCCAATCTACGCATGCATCATAATACAAATAATTTAGACCATCACACATTTCTAGTTAGGCATCATGATTGCTTGATATAGTAAACATATCGATTCTCCAAATCCTAACTTTGATTCGTGCACTTGATTTGAAATAAATTCATATGATACGAGCTACCTACATGGTGCCCTCATTTCTACCCTCGATATTAACTAGGTACAAACATTCATGTGCCAAGACCTAATAGGTTACCCCATCTTGAGGGTTCTTAGCAAAATACTACATCTTAAATGATCAAAATAATTGATCATAAGCATTAACCTTTGTCACTGGGTGGTGGGCCTTATAGATGACCAAACAAACCATGATGAATTATCACCATCACCAAACCATGAAAATGAGCCTTACATGTCTCATACAAACCAAATAATAAAACAAGATCACATGACTAACATTATCATTAAATCGCTCATTGTGATAATTTTGGATAATGAAGATGAAGATGCTAAGATCGGTGAACAAGTGCATAATGAAATCTTTGTTGTTCTCAAGTTCTATGGATTTAGATGGGGGCAACCATGATGATACTCCTGATGAGAGTGATTCACCACATGTTGATCCTAGTGATTCTCCTTGTATAAAAAAATTTGTAGTCCCCTTGGCTGGTAGTCTACCTTCCATTTATGATGAGCAAGATTGAGATGCAGACATTTTTATTGAGATAGACCCGCATGTGTAGTACCCTTTGTTTTCTTTATGTCTTATTTATGTTTTCTTGTACATGATGTGATCTCTCGTGTTGTGTTGTTTGATTTGTCTTTATGTTTGTGAGTTTTATTTGGAGGGCCTGTGTTCCTCCATTGGCACAAGGATACAAAAGGAACAAATCTATTGTGGCATTCATCTATTTGTATCTCCATTCTTCTTTATGTCATAAATATTTTTTTGTCTTCTGTTTTCCTTTTGGGGAAAATGCAAGGTGTTGAGACATTTAGGTCTCTTCCATGTTGAAATTTTTTTTTATTTGTTCTATTAATGTGTCATTCTTCCATTGTGTTCATAGTTCCACAATTATTTGGGGGAATGATATCAATTCTGAGCTTACTCATATTTTATCAAAGATCTATATTGACCCTGGATCCGTGGATCCCTTATGTGATCATATTTGTCTTGTTTGCGGCTTTGTATTGGGGACAACCCTTTTTATGAGCTAGCTTTATTTGGAAACACATCATTGGCATAGGGCTTACCAAATAAACTCTCATGACCTTATCATATTGCATTTATCATTTTTTTTCCTCAAAGCAATTTCTCATAGCTTGGTGTTTAGCAGTTAATTTAAGGTGGGGGCATACATTCCATTATGTGCTTCATTTTGTTCACACACATTGGAATTAGTGATGTGTTGGCTTGGAATTTTTATCATTTGCAAAGAACCTTATCAAAATTATTGTGACTATAATTCTTGTTATGGCTGACATGGGTACACACCTAGTGAAAACAAATCCTCACTAGCCCTTGTGTGTTTCTCATTTTTCTACTCTTTTTTAGAAGGCTCACCTAGTGAATATCAGACTTCACTAGTCCATGGTGACTTTGGTTCATGGTTCACCTAGAAAATATAAAAAAAAAAAAAGATTGT
The DNA here is from genome assembly GCA_007115665.2 of Sequoiadendron giganteum. Lineage (NCBI taxonomy): Eukaryota > Viridiplantae > Streptophyta > Pinopsida > Cupressales > Cupressaceae > Sequoiadendron > Sequoiadendron giganteum. Next base: position 115,799,148 of record CM021103.1, on the reverse strand, counting down.
GATTCATGCATGCCTTGGGTATGGATCCTAGTAATATTTTTGTGGAGCTTGCTAGTCCATGATTGTTATACCCTTATTTTTGTATTTTCATTTGCTTTATGTTTGCATTGTGTTTGCATTATGTGGTTTATGTGTTGTATTTTTGTCATGTATGTTTTGTGTTGTCATGTTGCATTAAATTTCATACATATGTGTTCCTTTTTTCTTATGTTGGTTCAACATGGGATCTTGAATCTTGGAGGTTTGTGCGCTTCCCCCTAGATTTATTGTCATCTTATCCTTTCAATATTTGGATAATTGAACCCCTCTTGACATATTCTTACTATAGTGTGAGTTTGAGCATAAGTTCATAGTCCCACTAAAGTGGGGGCTAAATGTAGCATCGTAAATTGTCACCCTTGACAATTTCACGCTAGGTTTTTCTCCCTCTTATGTGCTTGGACCTACTTATGCACCCAATTTCCTAAATTATGCATTTCATGGCCCATTTTATCATTTATCAAAAAATCAAGCATGCAAGACACAACTATGCATTTAATATTTTGTTTCTAATACTTTGGGTCCTAGAAAAAGTGGTATCTGTTCAAGGGTGTTTTGAGCCCTTGTCCTCTTAAAATGGCCCCAAATTTAAATATGTCAGTGTTGGTAATTTATTATTTGAAATTCAAATCCTAATTATCGATTATTGAGATTTAGTTTTTGATAAACTAGATAATTGCATATAAATACATAGTATTTTCACACTTTTAATTAACAAAAGAAGAAACAAGGAAATTATTAAAAATTCAATTGAGAAAATCAGGTGTCCTGAGCAGTCAAGAGAAAAATTTGTAGAATAATTACAGTATTTCATCATTCAAGCATCATGTCAAGTTTGATATGATCTTTTTCATGTTTATGCATGCATTTTGTTTGTGAGTACTAATGCTTGTAGATATTCAAGTCAAATCAAGTCAAATTGTAATCAAACCTTGAAGGTGATGAGCATGAATTCAGTCCATCAAGGAGATCAAATCTAAGTGGTGAGTTGCAGTAAGTTTTCAATTCATTATTCCATTTTCTTATAGCCTTTATTTCTCAAAAGGATAAGCTCTCTTTATCATCAATTTGTCCATTGTGGAGGTAGAAATACCAACACAGGGTTAACTGAGGTAAGCCCCTATATGGCACAACCCTTCCCATCCTTTTGAATGGGATGGTTACAGATCTAAAGAGGATCAAAAGGATATTGAAAACATTTTTTTCATTTATGCATTCAAGCCCTACAACTTGACAAGATACAAAAACTCCATTATCTTAGTAATAGATGAAGATCTAACAATACGATTCGAAAGGAAGAAGCCATAGACCAAGGACTTGGAGCTTGTGAAGTAAATTTTTAGTTATAGATCCCCAATATAGGGCACCCTTAGCACCATTGTGCACCCAGATCAGGCTCAAATTCAAATCACAAGTGCATCAATATCTTCTTTGTTCATTTTTGGTCTTCAATTTTGGTTATCAATTTCTAGATTGTCTGTATTCATTTCATAATGTTGCATTTTCATAGTTAACTAGTTGCATCATTTCAATTTCATCAAAAAACCATTTTCAACCCCCAAAGAATTCGGATCTAGGGTTGATTGACTCACCTTTTAGGTTGTAAGTCAATCTCATACCCCTGCCTAGTCTAGATTCTAATGTTATGTAAGTGAAAAGTAGCTAATCCTAACTTTAAACCCTAGGTTCACTTTTCCTTACATCACACTAAATAAAATTAAATAATTTTAAATCTCTAATGAAATAAAATGACATTTTAAAATTTAAATTTCCTAAGGTATACTAACTATAGTATTTAAATTCTTAACATGAGTTAACATCATGATTTTGAATTTTTAATAAGTGAATTCACTATAATAATTTTTTTGTTTTAATTCTATATTTTAATTTGTTAAGTAACATAGGTAACCACAAATTCTCTATCTGATAGGCACACTTTTAACCCTCATGGTCTTAAAATTCCCAATTTATAGAGTGAGACAGTTTATTTTTTACATAATTTAATCAATATTATTGAATATAATTTTAATGTTTAACTTTACTTTCTAAATTAAAATTAAGAAAGAGGGTAACCAAACCACTTAATCTTTGTTTTCTTTTATCTTATAATTCAATGTGACTAAACCTAAGCACACCCCCACTTAGCTAGGTATTGATTATACTTAGCTTAAATTTTTTTTGTAAGGTGTCACATTGAAACTTAGTTCAAAGCACCACAACCTAACACATGTGCCACTCCTTATCATTACACTATTTTGATATGATCCATTGAACTAAACCCATATGTCAATTTTCAAAACCAATAAAATTCCCTTTGATAATTTTGGAATGCACTAGAAAGTTAACTAAATAACATACAAATTTATAAAATATCCTAAAAAAAGGAAACTATGGAATAATAATGCATACAAATTTTTTAGAGGTATATAGAGGGAACCATGTATAATGGAAAACCTAACCTCATCTTCATTTTTCTATTATAATATGCCCTAACTTTGATGTGAATGGGTTATGAAGTAAAGGTAGGGGAAGACATAATGGAGGTAGAGGTTTAAGGTCTTCAGATCTTGAAGGGAGATGGAATGATTCATAGAATATGATAAGTGATGAAATTAAGGGAATTTGGCAAAGAGGAAGTATAATATGTTTTGAAGTGATTCATGGGTGAATTTTGGTAAGAAAAGAAAAGGGTGATATGTATTAGGTTGAATGAATGAATGAAGGGAATCTATGGGTGGATTTGTAGGCGAGGTGAGAGGTAGGAGGTTTTAAATTAGGTGATTAGGGAGAGTAATGGGTGAAGGTGTGGGACAATATTGAGTTGGGTGGCTAATTGATGGTGGATACTTAAAAGGATTATCACAAATGATGTTGGTGAGGGGAACATAATTGGTGAGTATCAAGGCAGGTATAGGGGCTATAAAATTAAGGTATTTTTGAAGGTTTAGAAGTAGGGGTGATTAGTGATGGAATACAAATCATATGGTATAAAACACTTGCAAAAGAGGTTGGTCGATTGACTATGCACTATGTAGACCTTCACTGTTGTAGGTGGGACAAGAAAATGAATAAAAAATGATAGTTTTTAGCTCATATACCTTTTTAAAATAATAATAAAATAATTTCGATTTAAGGTTATCTTCACTCAAATGTATTATTTTATTGTTTTTTATCGATACCAAGACCTTCGAACAAAGAATACCTTCAATTGAAGGTGTCTGCACCAAAATATTTGATTGAAGATAGATGAAAAAAAATCCCCCTCCCCCCCCCACTTTCAAAAATTTGATGTCCCAAGTTTGGGACATAGTATTGTGGGATGACCCTACATGGAAGGAAGTATTTGATCTTATTATACCTGATCTTATAGAAGATTATTTAATTGAAAAAGAAATACATGATTTATAAAATGCATACTTTAATTAACAAATACATACCTTCTCTTTGAATGTAACATCTTTGCATCCTTCTTCATGTAATTTGTTTTGTTGAATATTACCATACAGTCTTATTTTTCTTTGTCCTTTTATTTCTCATCTCCTTCTTTGCAAAATATCACTCAAAAATTCCTTTTCCAAATATTTTCTTCTTCAAAGTCTCCCAAAATTGCAAATACAAATTTTCCAATTCCTTTTTGAATGTTTCACTTGCAAATAATCATAACAAAAATATAAAATTTTCTCTTTTTTAAAAAAATTTAAAAAACACAAAAAATGACCTCATATATATATGGAATTCCAATAAACATTTTTTGGAAAGATTGCGCTCAAAGGACCTTCATTCGAAGGTTAGCAGTATGATTTTTTTATTTTTTTATTTTTAATTAAGGGACTTGTTGATGGTTAAAATGACACAAACAACATTAAAACATAATATTTCTATTCTATTTCTCCTGAAAAAGAAAGACTACATGTAGTGGCCTAACTCCCAAGGTCCTGGTAGTTGGTTCTCAACTGTCTGATGTCACTCAATTGGTTCATGCAATTGTAATATTCAAGGGGCCTGGGCTGGTAACAAAGGATTCAAGCTATGACTCTCTTTGTCAAAATAGTTTCTGTAAATCAAGGGGTTTAAAATAAAAGAAAAAGATAGATCCAAGGGGTAAATCAATAAGTATGAATTAAATTTATCTACTATCCAGACATATACTTTTAACAATGAATGTTTTCTTAACCGATCACAAAAACCATAACATGACACAACCCATAGTATAACTGTACCATCATATACATCTTAGGTGCTTAATTCAATTCCTCTATTCGCCTATCACAAGTATTTCCAAGATCTCAAAACCACACACATTCATTCATCATTAAAACTATAGATCAACAGACTTTAATAACCTTAATTCAATGATAATTTAACAAGATAATCTTTAAACCTGGTTTCTTCTAATGACTTTCATCATATAAGAAACTATCATGCTTCAGCACAATCACTGGCATTCAAGTGGATTATAACTCATTAATCTTATCAAACACACAATTCAATGCCAAACTCCATATTTCGTAAACCTGCAATTCTATTAACTGTAAACAAGATCTGGTACAATGTATCTCTGCAAAGTGCTCTCTGAAAATTCTATCTCCTAACACTAGGTAAGCCAATCCAATTCTCAATTAGCCGACCCTTACAATGTAATACCCCACTGGTATTTATAGAATACAAAAAAGAAGTTCGAACTTTACTTCTATCTTAGGATTTCCACCTTTTTAGGAACAATCAACTGTCTTGGAAACTCAGATCAATTTCAATCTTGAGTTCTTACATTACACATTCAGTTTGATCTAACAATAGAAGATATAAAATAGGAGAAAAGAAGATCCCACATCCTTGAGACTGCTAGTGTTGCATGCATGCAACATGCAAGGAAGAAGATCATCATGCATCATGCAAGGAAGAAAAATATCATGCATGCAAGATTTTATGCATGTGATGCTGGATCCATTATGAACTCATCATAACTGGTGAAGACCTATTGTAGCATATCCATATCTGGCCCATCAATCCAGTTATCTTCAAATTTGATGCGATCCAACTCAACTGCAACAAATTCTTTCATGCTTTTTACCTTGACCAACTCTCTTCCTGTAGCTTTTATCTCTTCCTTGACCTCTACAAGTCGATCTATCACCAAGTCTTCTCCATCATCCTGCATGATTCCTTGGAATATTTCATTCCATTTCTCTCTAACCTGACTTAACGGCATGCCATCTTTAGTCATTACATTCACATCTACTATTATAGCCATAACCGCTTCCAACTCTTCCAACTGCTCAATTAAATTATTAACTGCTCCCTGAATTTCATCCTTATGCTTGCTCAAGAAGCCAGTCCTAAACTTAAGGATATGAGAAGTCTTTTCTACAAAATCTTTATTATCATCTTTGAGTATAGATTCTTCTAAAAGAGTAGTTAGAGGCAATGTATTTATCTTCTCCAACTTTTCACTATACTCTTTGTACTCTTCTTCTAACTTCTCGGAGGCCTCAATATATTGATGCATCTCTTTTATTACTCCTTCTGCCTCCTTATAGGTTTCAAACCCCTTTTCCAAAACCTCACCTACCTCCAGGTTCACTTTGTCTATCCATTTGTCAACCATCTCCGCCTTACCTCTAACCTGCACCAAATCATCAACCTCCTTTTTGCTTAGCAAAACAGGAATCTCAATTGCTGCAACCTTTTGTGACCTTGCAAAGGAGACACTCTTCAAAAATGAATGTAACTGATCTAACTGAGCCTTAAGCTCATCTTTCTTTTGTTTGTCCTTGATCATTCTGGATTTTGTCGTTGAAGCCACCACATCAATCAAATTCATTTGTTGATTTCTAGTGGGTCTTCCCAAGTTAACCATACTCAATTGATAGTCTGTAAGTTGCATATCCCCTACCTCCTTTTCAATCATAGGCACGGCACATTCAACAACTATCTCCCCTTTATCTGTGAGTCTGGTAGAATGCAAAACTTTAGCCCTCTTCTTAGGCCTTTCCTGTTCAATCTCCTTCATCATGTCCTCCCAATTAAGAGATTGAGGAGGTGTTCTAGCTCTTTTCTGTAGATCTAATTTCAACCAAGTAGGAGCACCAGGAGCCATCATCATGGAAGAGGAAGCAAAAACTGTAGAGGATGGCTGAATATCTACCTCAGGTTGAGAATCAACCTTTGCCTTTTCTTGTTGCTCCTGCAGTACATGCAACTGCACCAACTTCTCAGCCTCCTCTCTATCTCTTTGTTCCTGCATCTTCTTGTCTTCTTCTTCTTTTCTCAATCTTTCCTCTTCCATCTGATCCTTCTCCTTTTCTTTCTCTAAGGCCTCTCTTTCCAACCGTTCTGCCTCTAAAGCTTTAAGTTTGGCAGCTCCGACCTCTTCTTCTTTTTGATTCCTTTCAGTTTCTTCCTTTTCTATCCTTTCTACTTCCAAGGCTATGAGTTTCTCTACCTTTTCCCTTTCTTTCTCAGCTAGCTGTTTCTTTACCAGCTCTTCAGCCTCTTTTTCTTTCCTTAGAGCTTCAACCTCTTGTTCTTTTAGTCGAGTCTCCTCTGCAAGCTTCAATCTAGCAACAAGGGCTTCCTTTTCCCTTCGGTTTCTTGCTTTCTCCTCCTCGAGATCATGGATCTTCTGTATCAATTCCAGCTTGTCATTTTCAGCTTTGACCTTGATCTCATGCTCTTGTTGCCTCATTTGCTCCTCCATTGTATCAGCTGCTGTCCTTGTTTCAACTTCTCTTTCCTTCGATTGCTGCTATTGAAGTAGAGCATCAGATTGCAACTTTGCCTCTATTTCCTTTTGTTTCTCCGCAGCAACCCTTGCATCAGATTCTCGGGTAGCATCTTCAAACTGTTTCCATTGCTCCTCATGTGTAAGAATCTGCTCAATAGTAGGATCTAGAGGCATGTTTTCTTGCAAGTCCTTCTCTGACAGAGTTTCATCTGAATCTGTCTCAATTTCTACCAACTCTTCCTCCACTTCTTTTCCTTTAGTAGCTTTAGCCATGGCATAAAGCACTCCTTGAACTTCTTTGCTTTTCTTTCTTGTGAGTGGGGCTTGTGTAGATGACTCACCCAATGCGGGCATAGGAACAACAGATTCAATTGGAACATCTCCCTCGGGTGTCTCTTCTTCTTCATCAACCACCTCCAACTCTGTTTCTTCAACATCTGAAGGAAAGAATTCCAATGGTTCCTTGGAAGGTGCCTTTCTTTTAATCCTCTTATACCCTTTACCTTTCTTGAGGATTGGTCCCTGAGGAGCTTGAGTCCTCATCATCAACCATTGCACACTTCTATCCAAGACTGTTCTTCCCAATTTCTTAATGTCAATCGTTTCTTCTTCACTCCAGTCTATTGGATCTAAGTTTTTGGTGCCAATATTCAAAGCTTCATATGAGGGATCTAATACCACTCCATCATCCACCAAAGTGTCAGGAATATTATCTTTAATACCCAGCTCTACCATAAGTGAGACTGGTAATCTCTCATAATTCTTCCTCCTAAGTCAAATTCATCCTGCCTATCACACCAAAAATCCTCTAACAAATTAAAGTGTCTAGTAAACACTGAAGGTAATAAAGTATACATCTTCTTTTTCGGATCAAAATACTTACGAGCTGTATACAATCCCAATTTCAATTGTATCAACTCATTACAAACCACCTTAGCCACCTTCAAGTGTTGACAACTATATTCCCCCAGTGTCATAGGAAACTTATGGCATCCTGTCTTGTGCTTCATCCCAAATCTAGCATTAACTCCGATGGCTTGATATACAAATTCCATAAGCACTATTCTATTGCTGCAGCATCTTGGAAGTAAATGAGGATGACCTACAAACCCAAACAATCTGAAGTATGTAAATTTGGGGTATTGGATGTACCAACTTCCCCATTCAGAAATGAAAGCCATAGCTTCCTGACTTAACCTGTATCCTGCATCTCCACTCAACCGATTGATAACCACATATAAAAATGCATCATTGACTCTTCTGAAGTGAGTCTCAGCAACCTGAAGGGATAATTGATCATAGTGTTCCCATACCTTCTTTTGTCCATCCAAAACTCCTATTATACCTACCCTGTTTAATCCTGGGAAAATCCTCAATCTTGCTGCAGCATAGACCACATATGAAGTCATGAAGAAAGATTTGGTCTGTCTAACCCTTGTGAGTTGATCATGTATGGCATCAGAAACAATCATGGACCAATCAAATTGATAATCACCCTGAAAAATCACTTGAATAAAATGAAACATCCATTCCTTCAAATGGAAGGCATCCCTCTTCCCAAACACTCTGGACAACATCAATATTAAATCAGATATCTCCTTCTTGAAGTCTGCCCTCTTTGGCTGATCTGCCAGTTTGCTCAAAGACTTCTTCTCAGTACTTAACCATCTTTTGTTTAAATGAGACTTATTGGAGTCTTTATGCTTACTGTATTTCTCCAATGCCTCAGCCTCAGTTAACTACACTAAATTCTTGGGATCAGGAACATTGAATATGTTTTGGAACATCTGCGGAGTAAGATCTATAATTACATTATTCTGTGAATCCAGGCATAATCTTGTAGCTGGATTATAAGTACTGGCCACTGTATATATCAACTTCGGACACTGAACTGACAAAGGAAACACAGTGATATGTGCAAGACTGGAGTCAACAATCCTTTGAGTTCTCCCTGTCAAGTTTTCCCTTTCTGCAAAGGTCTCTTCATGTAATTCTTCGAAACTATACTGGCCCAGATTGGTATCTGTGATATCTGACCAATTTGATTCCACCTTGCTCGCCTTCACCACCGGATTCCTATGATCATACCTTAATGTATAAGGTAACAGTTCTAGTTTCACCTTCTTGATCTTTGGTGCAGGCTTTGATGTTCCAGCCAGTTGATTCCTTCGAGCAGCCTCTCCTGACATTCCTGACATCTCTCAAATCTCCTGCAAGCAAACCTCTAATTAGACCCTTTCCAATAAATCATTATAAAACTTGTTTTAAAAACATACCTGTTACATATGTATCGGAGTCAGAGTTGGACAGAAACACAAAATAATCATTTTTACGAGACTGGCGGACTCAGAGCAAAAACCAATATAGGAACTTCAGCTAGTAAAAAACGGCTCGGAGTTAGAGTCGGGGAAGTTATCGGAACCGGGATCGGAATGAAAAAGGGATTTGGTTTTCTTCAAATTCCTCTCATTTCATATTCTATTTCCATTCCACCCCCGCCTCCGATTTGTTTATCGTTACTTCGACAAAAGACTTTCCACAATATGCGGAGCCGGACACGGGATGAAAATGGAACTGATAACCTTTACAAACAAAATTCTTAAGTTTAAGATCAATTCCGATCCCGCCTCCGCTAATTATCACATACTTTAATAAAACCTTTTTAGAACTCGAAATCGCAAATTACATAGAAATGGAATTCACATCTTTGGTAATAACAAACTCTTATGCCAATACCCATTCCAATCCCGCCTCCGACTATGCTAATCATGACATCATCAAATTTATTCATTTTCATCATAACTTCACGATTAAACCTAGGTCGCCATAACATAGCAAAGGAGCTTAAAAAATCTACCCTCATATGACCGTGGGGAAACAATTGTATTTTAGAGCCATTTATTTAAAACTTATTGCAGAGACCGACGAAACCCTAATCTAACAAACTTAATAAAACTAGGGCACTGGTTTTAAAACCCTGCCATTCTACCAAACAACGAAACCCTAAATTAAACAATAAACCTAATCTACCTCAACTCACTGTAAAAATCTCTAATCTACCTCACTGTAAATTCTTAATCTAACTTACACCACAATAAAAACCTTTAATCTAATCTAAATCTACTGCAAATCGAAAACGACACGACGCGATCACGATTAAGTCGTGAAAACGACAATGCCCAAAAATAGAAAGAAACGACACAACAAAATAAAACAACAAAGATAAAAATAAAACTAAAACAAACCAAAACAAGAACCTGCTCATTCAATCACATCGTTGATCATAAAATTGCTTAAAACACAATGATTGAACACGCGAACAGATACAAAGCAAAACACAACGAACACAACTGCAAATAAAACAACAAACAACAAAGATAAAAGACCTACCTCAAACACAAACAAAGCCACGCTGACTTTCTAAATCAATTCGCGCACAATCCCTTCTCTATCTCGATCAATTTGCTCAAACAAAGTTTGTTATTGCTCTTCGCGCTCTCAGACTTGTAATAATAACAATAATAATCGGCTTTAACCCTTAATAAAGAAAAATATGTGAATTTCTACCTACATCGGCAACCACCATTAATGCATTAAAACACAGTAAAGGCGGAGTCAAAACTGTAAGAGAACAAACACTGGTCTATAGTGCAACTTCTGTCAAAAAGTCAACGAAAAAAATTAGCGGGGTCGAAACCAAAATGGAAACAGGATCTTAAAATCATAAACTTTCCAAACCTTATTCCCATTCCGACTCCGCGTCCGACAACTAAAAACAAAACAAAAAAAACAAAAACAAAAGTTAAGTAAAAGGCCAACCTAATAAAACAAAACACAAAAACTGAGACAAACAAACATTAAAAAGGGAGCAGAGTCGGGATCGAAATTGAATTTGATTTTGCAAATTTTGAATAGAACCATCCCAATTCCCACTCCTGCTCCGCTTCCGCTAAAGAGAAAAAACAAAGGCAAAGAAAAGACCGTCGGGATCAGAACCAAAAATACACCTCAAAAGACCTTTCAAAACCCGATTCAACTCCGATTCCGATTCCGACAGAGAAAACAAAGAAAAACAAAATATTTGGCAAAACTATACTCCAAATTTTGTTCCAAAAACAACTAAGTACAAAAACACAAAGGGGGACCCATTTTGACCAAGACAAAAGATGGGGTGGTTATGCAAGGCATAACAAGACCTTCATTTGAAGGTCGATCGTTAGAAATTTTTAATATTATTTTGGCCATCCAAAGGGACCTTCATTCAAAGGGCCTTCAACCAAGGGTCCTTGGCTAGCCACTTTCACTCTCTACCTCAATTTTTCCTCATAAATTTTAATTTTGATCCTCGGTGTGGACCTTCAAATGGAATGAACTTGACAAGATAATTTACAATATCATAGTCCTAAAAATGAATTTTCTAGAAAGTATAATTTTTAATATATTTTGATTTTACTATATATTTATTTTTGATGTTTTACTAAAATTAGTTTTTTCACTGAACATCAAGTTCTCTGTTCTACACCTGTGGAAAAATCATAAAATACTAAAAAAATTCAAAAAATATTTGTGCATTAGTTATTGATGTCCTCATTTCAGCAAAAAAATGTTGCAAGGTGTGCGCCCTTGGTCTCCTTTGTTGTGAAATTCAATGCTAGAGTTCGTGACATGGCTTAACTACCTCCCATAGATTCATTAACTTTGATGTTTTTATTAGGCATTAAAAGGCTAATCTTTTGGTGCAACGACAACCGTTTGTGCAACAATTGGTATCAAAGCATGGGTCATGGGTTGAACCCCTCGCTTGTGTTGGGGGGATTGTTGCAAGGTGTGCACCCTTGGTCTCCTTGTGTTGTGTAGCGCAACACTTAGGCTTGTGACATGGCTTAATTGCCTCCCATGGATTCATTAACTCTAGCGGTTGTATCGTGTATTAAAAGGTCAATCTTTTGGTGCAATGAAAAAACCATATGTGCAACAAAAAATATATACATATGAAACAAGTTGTGTTACGAAATACACCTATGTCAAAATTATAATTACTTTGAAATTGACTATTAATTAAAAAATATGAAAAAATACTCATGCACTAGATATTGATGTTAAAAATCTATAATTTAAAACTTATAATTTCATCCTTTCTATAAAAACATTTATGTGTTATGACATAAAGGTCACTTTTAAAAATATTGTTTACTATAAAAACAAGTTATTGAAAGTTAAAAAAAATCACAATATAGTTCTATTTTTTTTAATATATATATTTAGAATCTACAAACAAATCCTCACAAATCACTAGTTCACATCATCTTCAAATTCTTAATGATTTGGTTGTTGTAGGTGTCGGAAAGTGAAAATTTAGTTAAAAATATTGATTTCAATGTCCTACTTTGGCCAAAAAGTGGGACTTATTATTGTGGGATCACCCATCACCATAGAAAATGATGCACTTGGAGAGGAGGCACCACAAGATGAATATGTCACTCAAGGAATGACAATCACAATGTCATTGAAAGGCAATGAAAAGTGTATTACTCATATATTAAGCCCTCAACAACAAAAGTACACTAGATATATTTGGATTCATATTGAGGATCTCTAGTACAATATGTGACCTAATCATTGCCACCAACAAGAAAATTTCAAATAGAAGAGTTGTGCTAGAGGAACTAGTAGGTTGTTCTTGGAAGCAACTAGAGGCTACAGAGTGCCCCAATAGCGAGGTACCTAAGGAGAAAACAAATACAAAGACTCCATTTATAGGAAAGTGACAACTTTGATACATCAAAGCTAGCTTCCAACATTTTCTTTCAATAACCATTCTTATAATGAGAAGGCCTATTAAGAGTTGTTGCACACTAGTATGCCCAATGCAAAATATTTTTTTTGGTAGTTTTGAGTCTAGGATCAATTATGGACAAGGCATCATATAGAAGTGATGTTGTTACTTTGGTTTGTGAGGCCATGCTCGATGACAATATTGCCACATTATAATTGCAAATTTTAGTGGGCTTGCTCAAGCATCTCACTAGGTTCATATTTGCACATAAAACATGAGAAAACATGTGTAGCATAAGTTGAACAAGATCAAGATGATGCAGACATATCTCAAGAAGTACCATGCATGGCTAAGGGAAATACATTTAGGTAGTGATTACAAAAGTAGATGTGCTACAATGAATTATTGCTAAGAACACACATGTAATGGCACATGACTCCAAGATATAGGTTTTAAAAAAGAATGAAGAATTTTGTGAATTGTCCCTATCAATAGTGTTCTACCTCAACAACTTATAATAAAAAATCTTGGGAATACATCCAAATATCTTAATGCAAGGCATACAAGTCATTTCACCTATGAACTCCATTGCAACAAAAATGGATGCATTAGATAAAATGATACAACCTCTCCTTACTCATGTGCAAACCATTGAAGATCACGAAATGCAATTGAAGGAAGAATTTCACTACACCATAGAAGACAAAGTAGAGAAAGCCAAACACAAGTGAGGAAGAAAAAAAAAAACTATAGAAGAGAATACACTTGTGTAGGTTCTAAGCTCAAAAGAGGATGGAGGAAAAGAAAGCACTACTTGATGTATGCAAGTTTGTAATGGAGGAACATTTGGAAAAATTTAGGAAGCATTGTAGTTCTTTATATTAAAGCCTATTGAACACAAACCGAGATACTGATAGGGGGTTGAATCAATATTAATCAAAACTCAAACCCTCTAAAGTAAATTGAAACTTAATCTTTGCAGCACAAATAGAAACATGAAAGATCAACACAATGCACAACACCTAGAATAACACTAGATGTATGTGGAAACCTCCAAAATAGAAAAACCATGATGAGAAATGCTACTAGGAGCTACTGTCTTAATCTAGCCTCACAAATGAATAAGATTTACAAAAAAAAAATTAGGGCTATAACCCAAGGAAGCTACCACACCTTGTAAAGGTTTTAGGGTCACTCCCAAGGAAGTTACAACTCCCTGCAGACTTTTTTTTTAGGGCTAGAACCCAAGGAAGCAACTACTCCCTGAACTAAGAAAAAACTTAGAAATGATTATAGAATAACATTATTTATACTGTTTGAATCTAACAATGAACCTCAATCCTTTTGATGATTACAATTTTTCTTTTTCCCTTCTCTTTTGATGATCAAGAAATACTGCTTTGACGATTCTTCTACAACTTATTCAAATGTCTTTTTTGCAGCTTACTAGCTCACTCCTTTCAACCTTCAAGAAGCTTTGCCTTTGGATCACTACCTACAACAATTATTTAGTCACACTCTTCACTTACCTTCTATCAAAAAAATGTTTTCAAGATGAATCTAGACAATATCTATCACTTTTACTCTTTCTCATTTAGTCGCTTACATAAACATCATAATGCATTACACATCCTCAACTAGACCACCCAACCTAGATCAACTAGGTTTACATTATATACAAGATATTTCATTGATTACATTACATATTTCAGCCTTGAACAAAGAATCTTACAATTACAAGTCAACCAAAGATCAAAAAACCACATGAAACATGTAGAGGGAAATCCCTAAAAAGAACTACATGCAACACTAGGAAGAGGAACATGCCTTACAGATTCAAACACACACTAACCTAGTCCTAAACATTCTTCACATCATTGGCCTTCAATGAACAACATATGCACGCTTCACAAATTCAAATTAGGTTAGCCTTAAGTAAGAAAACATAAACTTGTAGCACATCGACCATTAAAACATTGGTGGTACACATGAAAGATTAAACATTTCTTGCACTTCACCTAGATGAGTTGACTTGACCCATTAAGCACCTTCAAACACTTCTTGAACTTCACACAACCAAGAACTTTTTGCCACACCTTCAACATACCTTAGTCAGCTAGGCAAAAGCATAACCCAACAATACCTTTAATTTGGACCACAACTGGTTCCAAAGAAACTAGATAACAGCTTGCAAAGCAATAAAAAAATCACATAATCTTTAGGAACACTCTCAAACAACTCTTTCACAAATTCATGCAACAAGTTGGCATAAGCCAATAGACATTGAAAGTAGCCATCAAACAACACAATCCTACTCTCTGTCACATACAAATTTATCTTCGGAAGGACTAAAGATATGAAACTTTGGATATAGCACCTTCAAAACACACTGAACTTAAATTATGAACCACATGACCATATCTACAAATCCAGAGAAATGCTAACCCAAACTTTGCACCTCTGTGAGAATTCTCATAGAAACAACATTGTCTCCAAACTATTACTTACAAAACACTTTTTTGGTAATCCAAACGACATGAAACTTGGATCACACATGCCTCCACAACATATGAATCTAAATTCCAAACCGTGGGAGAACAACATTACCAGTGGAGAAATGGGGAGAATTTCTCAAATATTTTGTCAACCAATCAGCCAGACTGCAACTCGCTTCTGACACTTCAGACAACCAAACTGCAACCAACCTTTTTACATCAATGACAACCAACACTTTTGAGATTAATGACAACCAAATTACAATAATATATCCCTTTGTAATTGATAGAAAACCAATCTTTCATGCACTTTTCTCCCCCTTTCACATCAAGGAAAAAGGGAAAATGTTTTTTTTCCCTTTTCAAGCATGCTTCTCCTCTTCAACCTTCTCCCCCTTTCACATCAAGGACAAAAGGAAAATTTTTCTCTCCCTTTTCAAGTACACTTCTGCTCTTGAACCTTCTCCCCCTTTGATGTAATTATCTCCTTGAAACAACTTACAGGCTCCCCTTGTCAGCAACAACCACTACCATATCCCCCTGAGAGTTAGCATCCATTAGTCTAATAAAAATATATAGCTTGAATTAATCCCCTTGATAGATGTGCCAATTGTTCATCTAGAAAGGAGGGGAAATTACCCTGAACTTCTATTAGAGACACTCAAATTTTCCCTTTGCAAGAGACTTTGTGAAAATATTTGCAATTTGATCCTTTGTAGAAACATACTCCAACTTGACTTCTTTATCTACAACCTTCTCTCTTAGAAAGTGATACTTTATTGATATATGCTTGGTTCTAGAATGAACCATTGGATTCTTGAAAATAACTATAGCACTTGTGTTATCAAACAAAATAGGAATAGGCTCATCATATTATATCTTGATATCCTTCAATGTTTGCTTCATCCACAACACTTGAGTACAACAAGATGTTGCAATAATATACTATGCTTCTACAGTGGATAAAGATATTGAATCTTGTTTCTATTTCATTAAACCGATTTTCTTCCTAAAAATAAATCACCACCACTCGTACTTCTTCTATCATCCACACAACCAGCCCAATTAGCATTAGTATAAGCACTTAGAACAAATTCATTACCTTTTGGATACCATACTTTCCATAATTTGGAGTACTCTTCAAACATCTAAAGATTCTTTTGATTGCCTTCACATGAGTTTCTTTAGGATTAGCTTGTAATCTTTCCACCAAACATACTACATGCACGATATCAGGTCTTAAAGTAGTTAGATACAATAGGCTTCCAATCATAGATCTATATAGCTTCTAATCAGCCAAGGGAGACTCATCATCTTCACTCAAATGATAACTAGTAACCATGGGAGTACTAACTGGTTTACAATATTCCATAAGAAACTTCTTCAATATCTCCTTGATATACTTTGCTTGATAAATAAATATACCATAATTCAGTTGAGAAATTTGAAGACCAAGAAAGAAAGATAACTCACCAATCATAGACATCTCAAACTTCTTTTGCATCTCTTCAGAAAAATTATTGCACATCTCATCATTTCCACCAAATATTATGTCATCAACATACACAACTATCAAAATTATGTCATCCTTGATATTGAAGTAAATATTACTATCTTTGGTACATTGATTGAATCCTTGTTGAAGCATGTACTTATCCAACCTTGCATACCAAGATCTTGGAGCTTGTTTATGACCTTACAATGTCTTTTTGAGTCTACAAACCATATTAGGTTCTTTTGATAATTGGAATCCATCATGTTGATCTATGTAGACTTCCTCTTTCAAATCTCCATTCAAGAAAGATGATTGGACATCCATCTAATAAAATTTGAAGTCCTTATAGGCAGAAAAAGAAAAAAAACGGGATTACCTCCATCCTTGTAACTGGAGAAAATTTTTCCTCAATATAAATTCCTTCTACCTATGAATAGTCTTTACATACCAGTCTATCTTTGTTTCATACAACTTATCCTTCCTCATTCAATTTATTCTTGAATACCCACTTTTTTCCTATTACATTTTTGTCTGGAGGCCTTGGAAGAAATTCCCAAGTCTTATTCTGCTCAATTTGATTCAACTCATCTTCCATTTCTTGCATTCATCCTTCATCCTTGTTGGCATAAAAAAAGTTTTTGGTTCTACCTTTTATAACAAACAAAATTCTACTTGTTCTCTTTCCTTTGAAAGCCTTCTTCTAGTCAACACTCCTTCATTCTTGTCACCAATAATCTAATCTTCTGAATGGTTTCTTTGAACATACTTTGTAGGAGTCTTATTGTTCTTTTTTTTGTCTTTTCTTTCTCTTCAAATTCTTCTTCTTCATCATCATCTGAGTAGGGAGGTGCATTAGATCCACAGTCCTCAATTTCATTCAAATTTTGATGTAGATCTTCATCAACCTTCATATTAGTGCTTTCAACCATTCTTCCCAATCTTTTATTATAGCACCTATATGCTTTACTCTAAGGTGAATATCCTATATAGATACCTTCATCAACCCTTGAATCAAACTTTCCTAAAACATATTCATCTATTTTGATATAGAATCTTATTCTAAAGAATCTAAAATACCTGATAGTTTCAGGTCTTCCATACCATAACTCATAAGGAGTCTTAGTGTTGTTCAATCTCAACAATTCTCTATTTTGAACATATACTGCAATATGAATTGCTTCTCTCCAATAGACATTAGGCAGATTTTCTTCAATCAACATGGTCCTTTCCATGTCTTGAATAGTCATATTATTTCTTTACACAACCCCATTCTGCTAAGGAGTTCTAGAAGTAGATAGATACCTCTTTATTCCATGTTTTTCACAAAATTTATTGAATTCATTTGAAATGAACTCACCTCCTCTATCAGACCTCAAAAATCTGATCTTTATATTCATTTCATTCTCAACCATTGATTTAAAAATCTTGAATCTATTAAAAGAATTAGATTTATCTTTCAAGAATGTAACCCATGTCATCATAGAGAAATCATCAAGAAAAAGCATGAAATACTTTTCTCCTTTCAAACTTTTTGTTCCAGTAGGTCCAACACAAATCAATATGCACCAACTCCAAATATCTACAAGATTAATATTCTTTAGACTTGAAACTTGTCCTTGTCTACTTTCAAAACTAACATTCCTTACACACTGTACTTGTAAGCTTGATTATCTTAGGCATATCTCTTACCGCATGCAATGAGTTGATCTTCACAACATTTTCAATGTTAATGTGTCTCACTCTTTTACGCAACCAACATTCACTTGCTTGTCCTAGAAGACAAGTTCTCCCATTGACATCCCTTAGACTATATATGTCACCACTTGTTCTAGATCCTTCAACAACCAATTGTCCAGACTTTTCTTTTCTGATTTCACATCCACTTTTGTTGAATAATAGATTGTAACCATTTATACACATTTGAATCACACTCAAAATATTATGTCGTAGGCCTTTGACATAAAGAACATCTTTTGTTCTATTATTTTCATCAGTACTGATAGAAGCTTTTCCACAGATTTGCATTGAGGTGTCATATCCAAGCTTGACTATGCCACCATTCCACTTCATCATCTTGATAAACTTGCTTTTATCTCCTGTCATGTGGTTAGAACAACTACTGTCAGTCACCCATGAATTTTCCTCATAATTTACATGAAAATAAGTACACACCATACTTGAATCTTTAGCTTTATCTTTGATCTTCTTAGCAGCCAAAAACAAGATTTCATCTTCATTATTCAGACCACTAGAATCGTCATCTTTTGCAAAGTAGGAATCTTCCATGGAGAAGAGATTCTTCTTCACTTTATATCTTCTAGGCTCTTTACTTCTCTTATTAGAATCTTTCAAGAGAAATTTTGAAGAAAAATGACCAACCTCTCCACACTTGAAACATTTCAAAGGTAGCTTACCTTTGTACTTGTCAGTACCTCTCTTCAACTTCCTTACAAAATTTTCTTCCTCTTTATCGGTGGAATTATCCATATCAGATTCATCATATGTTTCTTTCTTACTAGCTTTGAATGCAACTATTACCTATTTTTACCTTGCAAGTTAAAATAGTTCATTAAAACCCTCATGTCATAGAACCCTAAACTCCCCTGGTCTAAGTATGCATTTTTGTTATGTTGATGCATTGACCTCTTGTTGTTGATTCTCAATCATTTAAGTAGTAACCTAGGTCTAGGTATTCATTCAATGTTTGACCCTTGGCTTCCTTTTACTGCTTGAACTTGTAAAATTTTATGAAATTTGGCTAAGTCTTAGTTTTGATGGTCTTTTGGTAAAGTTTTAAAACTAGTATTGGTCATTGATAGAGTTTCTCTAACTTCATCTTTCTTTTCCCATTGAAGATTAAAGCAATGAAGATAAGGGATTGTCGATATTTTGGCCAGTTCTCAAAACCTCTTCAGTCACCGACAAGGTTGTTAAAACCTTTGATTTTACCGATCATCACATTCAAATACCTAATGATGGCCCCTTTTAAGAACAACATATTTTCATGTGTACAAATCCTTCACTTAAGTTGCCTGGCCCGCTCAACTTTGACCACGTTTCTTCATCACATTTCATCGCATTCGTCCTTCACATCGTGTTTCATCTATCTTCTACTTGTTCCCAAAATGTGATGTGTGATGGCAGTTTCTCATAGCAGGTCTCTAGTGCATCACTGTTTTAAGTTATTCATCTATGATGCTAGTTGTGATGTGCGATAGAGGGAGTTTGGTGGCTCCTCAGTTCAAAATGTGATGGAGCAATATGGTGGCATGTGTCTAGGGTGACAGCTGGCTAAAGGTGATTCCATTGCAAGGTTTCTTTACATTGCAAGTTTCATCTCTCCATAGGAAAGGTTAAAAGTGATGTGCAA
Source organism: Sequoiadendron giganteum (assembly GCA_007115665.2). NCBI lineage: Eukaryota > Viridiplantae > Streptophyta > Pinopsida > Cupressales > Cupressaceae > Sequoiadendron > Sequoiadendron giganteum. Next base: position 115,779,249 of record CM021103.1, on the reverse strand, counting down.
TGAAAAGTAAGGAATATGATAAATAAGATCCAGAGGACAGGTGTCAACAAGGCTTTTCATCACATGAAAATAGTTCATCAATGTTTGGGTTTCTTAGTGAGCGAAGGTATGTTAGATGTATTAAGAGTGCGCGTGGTTCGTTGGTCTTGTATTTTACGATGATCAATGGACATGTTTTAAACTTACATTGGAGCTTAATCTCAAACATTCTTCTTCAATTTGATGGCCCAAATTCAAATTTTAACGGCTAGCATGCCGTGTTCATGGGAAGAGCTAGAATTTATGGCATAGTCACATATTTTTAACAACTAGATCAGATCCAGGTAGCTCCAGATTGATTTCTGGCAGGGGCAAAGGTCAGAATGCAATGAGGAAACATATCAATCATCTCCACTATCAAAATGTAGACATCCATATTTGGAAATCAGAAGTTTTCCTTTGGTTTAGGAGTTGATTTTATGGATTTTACGATAGTCATGATCACTAATCAGCTTCAATCAAACAATGGATTGATTTTCAGCTCTTAATCAATCAAGCATGAATTGAAGAGCTTTAATTTATATAAAATGGTCACTCATTGGCCTTTCATTTTTTTAGTTCTTGCTTCTTCGGTAACAATGATAAGTTTTCTTGTAACTCTTTTTCAAAAGGATATTGTAACAAAAACTCCTTCCAAGATTAATAAAGACAACAATATTCCTTCTTCAAGTTTTTGTCTCTATTTGCAATGGGTGATTTGATGTAGGATTGTGATTTTATGCTTCAAATCATGTTTTATGTCTCACTTATGCAATTTTTGGAACAAGGGTTTCATGTAGTGCAGGTTATATGTTGTGTTGAGTATTTTAATGGGTTATAGTTGTGAAAAAATCCTCTTTTCCTTCAAACAATCTTAGAAACCAAACCTTCATATAAATTACTTATGTATTGCATGTTTCAAATTGAAGTTTTGAAAATAAAGGCTCTTTCATTATTGTTGGTTGTGAGTTAAAACAACAACAAATTTTTAGATTTTTGGTGCATCGCCCCCTTTAGTTTTAGGATTTCCCTTTCAAGTTTTTTCTCTTCCCTTTTCCTTGAGATTTTAGTAGTTTAGGTGATCCATCAGGGGAACCAACCCACTCTGGAGATTCATCCTCACTATAAGAAACCCATAGCTTGAGAATGTTTCCATGTTACATGGGATGGTTGAGTGTATACTAAACTAGGGTGCAGTCCTAAGTGATAACAATTTTTGGCATGCCCAGTGGGACAGTGAACAAATTTTTAGTCCATTGAAAGTCTTATTTTCATTACTGTTTGGTATGATCAGTAGTGATTGCAACCTTTTGAGGTCAAAAAATATCATACTTGGAGACTCCATGCTATTGGTTTCAGTTGATCTAATGCATGCAACATATGAGAAGAGTTCAAACTAGGAGAAGTGTAACCCTATTTAAATATTTGTAGCTTTCTCCACCTAGAAGAAGGGGTAGATCAGAAAAAGTAACTCATATCTCATCAGAAAGGACACAATCTACTCCTCATATCCTTAGAGTTTCAAAATCACCTTCAATAAGTCCAGATTCATCAAGATCCAGTAGTAGTTCTAGGAGTAGCATGGTTGGATAGAATAGACCTTATGCATTTGTGCCTTTCAATGTTGGAAGCCCATTGAATATTGCACAAAATGATGACATTCTAGTATCATCTCTCAATATTTTTCCTTGTTTCATTGAAGAAGATAAAATTGCAACTATGGATCACATCAAAGATGTTGTAGCATTGTGTGCAGTTCACAATATCATTGCTAAAAAATTTGCACTCAAGTTGTTGGATGCATCTCTCAAATGAAAAGATCTTCAGTGGTCTAGAGGTTTGGTTGTTAACTCCATAGCCATATGGTATTAGCTAGGTGATGCATTGAATAGGCAATTTGAAGACAAATTTGATCAACTCTCTCTGGTTGAATAGTTGACTACCATCAAAAGAGCTCTCATGAACACATGGCAAATTTCAATTTCTGCTTCCAAAAGAATTGGAGTAGAATCCTAGATGCGGTAAGACCTTGAAATGATTATTCTTTTCTATATTTCCTTAAAGCTCTTAATAGTGATATTTCAGTGATGATTCAGTCTATGGGTGGATATGTTGAGAAATTATGTCTCAACTTCCAGCTTGAAGTCCTCGTTTTCATGCCTTGGTGATTTTGTGTTGTTTACAAAGTTCTGGCGGTGGTGGAGCCAAGATGGAACTTGGCATTGTTCTGTTTGCCTAAGTTTCGAGTCTCTGGCAAAGGCGGAACCGGGATGGAACTTAGCATTGCTCTGTTTGCCTAAGTTTTGGGTTTTGGTTCTTGTTCCTGCTCCGACTCCGCTTCCTACCGTCTGTTTCACTTTGCAGGTTCTAGCAGAGGCGAAACCAGTTTTGGAAGTTGGCAATGTCCATTTGCCAGGTTCCTATTTCAGTTCCTGTTCCGACTCCAAGCCCGACTCCTACTTTTACAATCTGGTTCTTTTGGATGTTTGGATTCTACTCGGGGTGTTTTCCTCTGCCTTGTCCTGGTTCTGAATTGTTGTTTCTTGCAGTTGGCGGAGGCGGAACTGGAACCGGATTGGTTCCTAATCTTGGACTTTTGGTAAAGTCTTGTTTATGTTCCTATTCTGTCCCCAAATCCAACTCCGGTCTTTTGTGTTCCCATCTTGGTTTGACCCCAGCTTGACTTTACCCAGTCATAACTATTTTCGATGAGTTCCTCTTTGTCGTGGGCGGACGCGGAACCGAAATAGTTCCTGAACCTGAAATTTCGGTAGGGTCATGTTTTGACTCCAATTACGACTCTGACTCCGACAGTGTGTATTTTTGGTGGAGTCATGTTTCGACTCTTGTTCCAACTCCGACTCCGACAGTGCTATTTATGACTTGAAGTCTTGGTCGTGCCCGATGTCTGTTTGACCGTTTTGGTTGCTCTGTCAGCTGCGATTGTTGATGGGTCTTGGACGCGTGACACCTGGTTGAATAGTAATTGGATGGATACCAAGATAGTTATTGTGGCAGTTGCATTTGTCAACAAAGGGTGGCAAGCTCAACCATTTTGAGTAATGGCTTTGAATGCAATGACGACTTGTTGCAGGAGATCTGTCAGATCCGACCAGATGCGTGATTTGAGGATGGACTTCATTGCTCTTCTGGGTCGGTTACATTTGGATGAGAGATGTGTTATTTCTCATAAGTTAGACAAGTTGAGTTGAGTCGTGAAGTTGCAAAGCAAGCTGAAGTCGCGTGCTGAAGAACAAGAAGGACGTGAATTCTTGAAGAGGGTTTTGAACTATATGTTGTGAAAACATTGTAATAGTGGATCTGAATCTCTCTGGGTGATTGTGAGCTAAGCAAAGAAGTTTGGATATTGTATGTAATTGATTCATTACTGTAATACAATTGATTTGACTTTGTGTGGCGGGTTTTTTGCCTGAAAGGGTTTTCCCACGTAAATACTGTATCATCTTTGTTTGCTTATCTTTTTGGTTTCTCATTGCCATGGTTGTATGCATCTCTATATGTTTTAGAAACTGTTAGTTTTTCATTTTTGCTTCTCTCTCCTGTAGTAAAGGTGTTAAGGGAATGTATTCTGCACTGTTGGGTCATTAGATCTGCATTCTTTTCCCTTCAAAGTGGTATCAAAGCTTGGCCAGTTCGTGTTATCCTTGTTAGGGAAAATTAGTTTTTTGCACTAATACTGTTTCAGTGGGAGACTTGCATTGTTAAACTTGTTTCTGTTGTGAGATGGCGAGTACATCTAGTAGAATAGATATTGAGAAGTTTAATGGCAGAAACTTTGAGTTATGGAAACTCAAGATAGAAGACTTGCTTGTGGATAGAGACCTCTGGATTGCAGTGTCTGGAACTAAACCACAAACTACAACCCAAGAAGCTTGGGATCTTGCTGATAGAAAATCAAGAGGATTGATAAGACTGAGTCTAGCCAATTTTGTGCTCTTGAATGTTCATGAGGAGACGTTTGTAGCTGCTTTATGGAAGAAGCTTGGTGATATTTACCAAGGAAAATCTCTGGTAAACAAGTTATTCTTGAGGAAGAAGTTGTACTCCTTGAAGATGGACAAAGGTGCATCTGTTGCAGATCATCTGAACTCATTTAATATGAGTGTTACTCAGCTAACATCTGTAGGTGTAAAGATTGAGGAGGAGGATCATTGCATGCTCTTGTTGTGTTCATTACCTGACAATTGGGATCATCTTGTGATGGCTATTGGAAGCACAACCACTGCTTTCAAGATTAATGATGTGGTTGCTTCGCTTCTATCTAAAGAAATGCGAAGGAAATCTTCTGAGATGGCCAAAGATGCTCTTTCTGTTCAAGGTAGAACAAAGGAGAAAGGCAAGAAGAAATACAACAAGTCGAAATCCAAGTCTAAAGGGAGATCAAAGTCTCTTGGTAAAAATTCTAAGGTAAAGTGTTGGAACTATGGGAAACCTGGTCATATCAGGAAGGACTGCAAGGAGAAGAAGAAGAAGAATGCTTCTGATAACAAATCTTCTCAAAGTGATGCAGATGCCTTCATTGCAGCAGCCCTGACAACTTAGGCATCAGAGGATGTTTGGTTAGTTGATTCAGGTGCCTCTTTTCACATGACATCCAATAGAGATTGGTTCTCAAAGTATGAGAAGTATGATGGTGGAAAGGTATACTTGGCAAGTGATTCAACGTTAGAGATTGTTGGCAGAGGAAGGGTCAGAATTCAGTTTCTTGACGGGAGAGTCAAAAGAATTGGTGGTGTTCTTCACATCCCAGGTTTGGCTCGAAATCTTCTTTTTGTAAGTAAGTTAAATGATGTTGTTGTAGAAGTTTCTTTTTCTAGTAAGGGATGTAAAATGGCTAGAGATGCAATGGTGTTAGCTAAGGGTATTCGTACTGGCACTCTGTACAAGCTAGATGCATGACCTGTTCTTTGTAACAGTGCCTCTGTAAAGTCATGTAATTCTGCACCTATAGAGAAAGATGAAGACTCTTCACTATCTGCAAATGCTTTGGAGGTAAAACTCCCAGCAGAGAAGACTATGTTATGGCATCATAGACTTGGTCACATTGGTGAGAAAGGTTTAAAAACCTTGTAGAAGGGCTTGATGATTGTAACCTTGAGTTCGATTTCTGTGAACATTGTATTTATGGAAAGCAACACCGTGTTTCTTTCTCCTCTAGTCCTCACAAATCTTCTGGTATACTGGATTATATTCATTCTAATGTGTTTGGTCCAGTTGATATTCCTTCGTTATCGAAGTCTAGATATTATGTTTCTTTTATTGATGACTGTTCGAGAAGGGCATTTGTATACTTTCTAAAAAGTAAATAAGAAGTGTTCAGTCGGTTTAAAGAGTTCAAATCTTTGGTAGAAAATCAGACTGAAAGGAAAATAAAGTGTTTAAGGACAAACAATGGAGGTGATTTTTGTTCTACAGATTTTGAAAGGTATTGCACTGATCATGGAATTAAAAGGCATAAGACAACCCCCTACACTCCACAGCAAAATGGAGTTGTTGAAAGGTTACACAGGACACTGATGGAAAAGGCAAGGAGTATGCTGAGTGATGCTGGTCTGGAGCAGAAGTTCTGGGCTGAGGTTGTTGCTACAACATTTTATTTGATAAATAGATCTCCTTGTTCAGCTCTTGTTGACATGACACCTTTGGAAGCATGGTCGGGTAAGAAACCCTCATTAAGGCATGTTCGGGTCTTTGGCTATGAGGCATATGTTCATGTGCCAAATGAAAAGAGATCAGAGTTGGATAACAAGGCTGTGAAATGTATTCTCATTGGCTATGCAGTTGGTGTGAAAGGATACAAGCTTTGGAACCCTGTTACTAAGAAGGTTTTGTATAGCAGAAGCGTGATATTTCGTGAGCTGAAACCTTTAGTAAGTGATCAACAACTTGAGACAAATCAGAGTGATAAGAAGAATGATGCAGTTGAGATTCCCCAAACTCCAGAAAGGGAAGAGTTGCATGGTGTACCTAAGATTGAGGAGAGCTCAAGCAGCTCTGGAAGTTCTGATGATGAAGAACAACCTCAGCCTCTAAGGAGATCTACATGAGAAAGAAGGCAACCAGAAAGGTATGGTTTCTCTATGTTAGATTCAAATTGTGCTTATGCCTTAATTACCAGCACTGATGAGCCTAGGACTATGAAAGAAGCAATCAGCATGGCTGGTTCAAAGTCTTGGCTGGAAGCAATGAATGAGGAGATGGATTCCTTGAAAAAGAATGATACCTGGAAGTTGGTACCACTGCCTAAAGGGTGAAAGCCTGTTGGATGCAAATGGATATTCAAAAGGAAGATAGGCCTTGATGGCAGTGTGGAGAAGTATAAGGCATGACTGGTTGCAAAGGGATTTTCCCAAGTTGAGGGAATTGATTATGGAGAGATCTTTTCCCCTGTAACAAAGCTGACATCCATCAGATTTTTGTTGTCATTGGTAGCTGTATATGACTATAAATTGAGCAGATGGATGTGAAGACAACGTTTCTCCATGGTGAGCTGGAAGAAGAAATCTACATGTCCCAAGCTGAGCATTTTGTTGATAAAGGCAAACAAAATCTGGTTTGCAAGTTAAATAAATCTCTCTATGGTCTAAAGCAATCTCCTAGAATGTGGTACCAAAAATTTGACACATTTGTGTTTTCAATTGGGTTTGTTAGATCAAAATCTGATCATTGTATCTATTATAAATGTGAGAATGATCATGTCCTTGTTATTACTCTGTATGTGGATGACATGTTATTCATTGGTAATAGCAAGGCAATGATTTCTGATCTTAAAACTTAGTTGTCTGCTAAGCTCGAAATAAAAGATCTTGGAGCAGCAAGGTACATTCTTGGAATGGAGATAACCAGGGATAGAACAAACAGAAAGCTTTGGATCAGTCAAAGTAAGTATGTGAAAACCGTTCTAGAGAGGTTTAGCATGACTGATTGCAAGCAGCTAGTTGTTCCAATCATGCAAGGATTGAAACTATCTACTGAAGACTGTCCAAAGTCTGCTACTGAGATGGAGGACATGACCAGTGTGCCTTATGCAAGTGCAGTAGGCAGCTTGATGTATGCTATGGTCTGCACAAGACCAGACATTGCCCAAGCAGTGGGAGTTCTAAGCTGTTTCATGGAAAATCCAGGGAGATCACATTGGGATGTTGTAAATAGAGTGTTCAGGTATTTGAAGGGTACTTCAGACTGCGCTTTGTGTTACCATGGCAGTATGGTTGCATCACAGAGGACTCTTACCATTCTGGGATATGTTGATTCTGATTGGGCAGGGGACATTGACAGCAGAAGATCCACCAGTGGATACATTTTTATGCTTAATGGTGGAGCAATCAGTTGGATGAGAAAGTGACAAGTTGTAGTTGTTTTATCCATGACAGAGGTAGAGTACATGGCAGCAACTCATGCTTGCAAGGAGGTAGTGTGGCTGAGGCGTTTGTCTTCAGACATTGGATTTAATGTTGAGAAAATTTCAATCTGATGTGACAATCAAAGTGCCATTTGTTTGTCAAAGAATCCGACCTTTCATGCGAGGACCAAGCACATAGATGTGCAATATCACTTTGTGAGGAATATGGTTGAAGATGGAAAGGTCAGTATGGATAAGGTTGACAGCTTGAAGAATGTTGCAGATGCCTTAACAAAGTCGATTAGCACAGACAAGTTCAGATGGTGCACATAATCGATGGGCCTTGGGGCCTATGATAGATAGTAAGGTATGATGTTTTGAGGAAGCTAGAAGTATTCACCAAGTGGGAGATTGTTGAGAAATTATGTGTCAACTTCCAGCTTGAAGTCCTTGTTTTCATGCCTTGGTGATTTTGTGTTGTTTACAAAGTTCTGGTGGAGGCGGAGCCAAGATGGAACTTGGCATTGTTTTGTTTGCCTAAGTTCCAAGTCTCTAGCGGGGGCGGAACCGAGATGGAACTTGGTATTTTTCTATTTTCCTAAGTTTCGGGTTTTGGTTCTTGTTCCTGCTCCGACTTCGCTTCCTACCGTCTATTTCGCTTCACAGGTTTTGGCAGAGGCGGACCCAGTTTTGGAAGTTGGCAATGTCCGTTTGCCAGGTTCCTGTTTCAGTTCCTGTTCTGACTTCGAGCTCGACTCCTACTTTTACGATCTGGTTCTTCTGGATGTTTGGATTCTACTTGGGGTGTTTTCCTCTGCCTTGTCCTGGTTCTGAATTGTTGTTTCTTGCAGTTGGTGGAGGCAGAACCGGAACCAGATTGGTTCCTGATCTTGGACTTTTGGTAAAGTCTTGTTTCTGTTCCTGTTCCGTCCCCAACTCTGACTTCGGTCTTTTGTGTTCTCATCTTGGTTTGACCCCGGGTTGACTTTACCCAGTCAGAACTGTTTCCGATGAGTTCCTCTTTTTCGTGGCTGGACGCGGAATTGAAATGGTCCCTAAACCTGAAATTTCGGTAGGGTCATGTTTTGACTCCAATTTTGACTCCGACTTCGGCAATGTGTATTTTCGGTGGAGTCATGTTTCGACTCCTGTTTCGACTCCGACTTCGGCAGTGCTATTTATGACTTGAAGTCTTGGTCGTGCCCGATGTCTGTTTGACCGTTTTGGTTGCTCTGTCAGCTGCGATTGTTGATGGGTCTTGGACGCGTGGCACCTGGTTAAATAGTGATTGGACAGATACCAAGATAGTTATTGTGGCAGTTGCATTTGTCAACGAAGGGTGGCAAGCTCAACCATTTTGAGTAATGGCTTTGAATGCAATGACGGCTTGTTGCAGGAGATCTGTTAGATCCGACCAGATGCGTGATTTGAGGATGGACTTCATTGCTCTTCTGGGTCGGTTACATTTGGATGAGAGATGTGTTATTTCTCAAAATTTAGACAAGTTGAGTTGAGTCGTGAAGTTGCAGAGCAAGTTGAAGTCGCATGCTGAAGAACAAGAAGGACGTGAGTTCTTGAAGAGGGTTTTGAACTGTATGTTGTGAAAACATTGTAACAGTGGATCTGAATCTCTCTGGGTGATTGTGAGCTGAGCAAAGAAGTTTGGATATTGTATGTAATCGATTCATTACTGTAATACAATTGATTTGACTTTGTGTGGTGGTTTTTTGCCTGAAAGGGTTTTCCCACGTAAATACTGTGTCATCTTTGTTTGCTTATCTTTTTGGTTTCTCATTGCCATGGTTGTATGCATCTCTATATGTTTTAGAAACTGTTAGTTTTTCATTTTTGCTTCTCTCCCCTGTAGTAAAGGTGTTAAGGGAATGTATTCCGCATTGTTGGGTCATTAGATCTGCATTATTTTCCCTTCAGGATACACATTACCAACAGCCTTTGACATTTCTATAAGGGCAGAAAATTTCCTTATCCAAGCTAGTAAGATAACTCCTAGAACCCCAATGCCCATTTTTCTTGAAATACAATCACCTAATCCCTTGCAAATGTCAACTATGGTTTTTATTCCACCTGTTCGAGCTTTACCACCACAAAGAGTTGCCCTAGCTCAATCCAATGAGTTCCAAGAGATCAAAGGCATACTAAAACCCTTTGGTAAGGAATTTGTCAATATTAAGAAACAACAAGACCAAAATTTTAGACCATATTAGGCTCCATATCAACCAAATATTACCCAATCAAATTGATTCCCAAGCTCAAAAAAAATTCAATGCAAGGCCTTTTTTGCCTTATAATCCAAATGCAACTAGTTCTTCTAGAGAGTTAGTTATAGTGCAAAATAATTTTCTCAAGATTATGATTGGTGTTTTCCTTGTAACCAACCTCATAATCAATCAGCTTGCTCAAATGGTATGCTAAATCGGGCACTTATGGTTTAGAATAATGTTGTTGCCTCGTAGATTTTTGTGTAAGAAATGATTAATCAACAAGGTCCTAATTCTGAGCAAATAAATCAAGATGTTTCTTTGATGAATTGGAAATGGCAAGAATTTTTTGGAGTCAATTATCCACAAGGCCCAAATCAATCCTATGCCTCTATCATAGCCAACACAAGGTCTAAAAAGAGGGCTATAGATATAAGATAACAACCTGCTGATGTATTGTTGTGCACTTTTTGCACACATGCCCCACCGGAGGTAGGGACCCTCTTTTTCTTGCTTTGTTTTCTGCTTCTTCTTTAGGTCTAACCCTTTCCCCTTAAAGGATAGGTTCCTCTAAATTTTGGGTTCACTTTACCTGATTGAATCAATGCTTTATATTGCACTTTAGGTATCTTATTTTGCAACATTCCAATCTTGGATGATGCCTTCAACTTTGGTACTTCATGAAAATTTTGCTAAGGCAACAAATTGTGCAAGTTTTGATGAGTTTTGAAGAAATCCATCCCAAGCAGATTTTCCCGATGGAGTGGATTGGTCACAGAAATCCGTCCTAGATAGATTTTCCTGAAGGATTTGAGTTTCACGAAATCCACTTCTTGGTGGATTCCCCAGGTGTCTGAATGTTCACAATAATCCTTCGATGAAGAATTTTACCAAATCTTTCATGGCTTTGAATCCCTGAAGTTTGGCGAGCGATCTTGTCAGTGCATTTATCATTTTTTCAATCGTCGTACTTGCTATTTATTGCTCTTCTTGGGGTCGATTTATACTCTTGTTTTGTCATTTGATATTCATTTTGAGTTGTGCATTTGAAGGGAGATTTGGAGCTATTCTTGCATTTGCTGAGGATACAAATTTGGGATTGATATTGTACCTGTCGGATCATCTGATAGGGTTTCCAAGTGAGATTTTCACCATTATTTCACATTTATAAGCTTAGAGATAGGGTTTTCACAATTTCTTATGGTTTTAATGAAATTTCTTGATTCCTCTTTGATGGTTTAATGGTGTGTTTTCGGAATTGCTTTCATTTTACATCACCATTTTATTTCGAGTTTGTTTCATCATTTGCATTCGATGCTATCAATGGCATATTTCTTTTAGTTCATCAACGTTTGACTTTTCCCTCAAAGGTTTATTATAAATTGTTTCTCATTCTAAAACTTAAGCGAATTAGGGCATATAGTACCCCTCCATTCTCATCGCAGATGTGCAGGTAGATTGGATTTGGAATTTGGAGATGAAGGTAAACTGATAGGGATAGTTAAGGTATGTGCTAATGGTGTTAAGTAGTTGTTATGTTTTATGATACAATATATGATGTTAGATGCATTGATGATGATCAACATGAAATTATTTTATCATGATCATTATGTGATTATCATTTTGTTTGTTATACATTTATGTGGTTACTTGTTTGAGGTGTCTTGGTGAAAGGGACAGTGTTGCATTACTCATTCGTGAGTACCTTGCTACGATGCGATTCCTTTCATGATGTGCTTGATTATATGATTATATATATATGTTCGATCGTTTTGTTTGATGCAGGTTGCAGGTACCAGGCATCGACTCCACCTGGATTGTTAGGTCTAAGCGTGCATTAAACCCAATGAAAAATTATTGAGCGGAGATAACAAAAGGTCCCCTACCCTTTCCATCATCCTCGAAAAGGATGAGTATCCCATCGGTCACCCCGTCAGTCTTGTATGTTGTTTGCAGTCAGTTGTTTCCGTTTCAACCTTGTTTATGCTTAGGTGTTGATTATTGATATTTAGTTGTTAAATTAAATTGGTTTAATAATGTTGTTTGATTAGTTGTTGAATTAAATAAATTATTAAATAAACCATGTTGATAAATAGTGCTTGAGTTGCCCTGGTTAATTAATTTATTAAATTAAATTATTAAGTTATAAAGTATTTCGATAATCAAATATAAAGATATTATTATTAATATTGGGATTTTAATAAATTAAAAGGTTGGAAAATATATAATATAAAATAAAATATTAAAACGGACGGAGATAATGGATAGGCAGTAAAGACAATTAAAAAGATAGAAAAAGATTGTCTCGGAGCACATGCGTGACTTCGAACTGCTTGTCGTTTAGAAACTTGTTACTTTGCGAGATTTTTATTTGATTTTTGTTTTTGAAAATTAACAGTTTTTCTTGGTTAATAATTATCAATTTCTTTTTGGGAGAGGAAATGATAAAAAGGAGGATTGATTTTTGTTTTGGGGGAATAGAAAACTTGGTCTGATTTTTGTTTTCGGGGAATAGAAAACTTGGTCTGCAAGGAAAATCTCTGTAGAATGTTTTCATTTCGTTGATTGATTCGAAAAAATTGGATTGGGGTTTCGAAGAGTTGTTCATGCTGAAGGGGATTGGTCTCAGCACTAGATTTTTTTTGTTTCAGTTAGCATTGATTCCAGAGATTGGAGTTGCAAGTTGGGATTTGGGAGCTCAACATCAAATCTTCAACCCTATCAAGCAAGTGAAACCAGGTTCCATTGCTTCTCAATATTACCTCTGTTTAATATTGAATTGAAATAATTAATAAATAATTTTTTGGAAGAATTCTTTAGTTTTTTCAACAAATCATTTTGTGTATATTTTGTAAATTTATTGTAGCCGTGAAACCCCATTTCTTTTCGATATCCTGTTTAGTTCTTGCTTCCTCAATTCGATTTCATTTCAATAGGGTAATACAACTATAACAGTTGACACAATCTTTTATTCTTTATTTTGGCATAATTATTTGTTTCCTTTCACCATTTTCATTTGAAATTTTTTTCTCAATCTGTAGCTTATCATATTTCTTACCATGTTATTGTTTTACCCCTGCTATTGCTTTTTTGTGAGGTTCATAATCTTCTCATTTTGTGCTCAATCTTCTCGAGTGTTCAACCAGAAAAATAGTCTGATTGCGTCGCCCATAACTTTGTTTTTACAAACTGGGTTGGTGAGAAATTTAAAGGGTTTTTGCGCCTTGTTGTTTTCTAATCTTTATCCAAAACTCTCTAAAACCCAGATCTTGGTTTCTGAGATATGGTTTAAACATGGGGTTGTTGTCAGGTTGTTTTCCCCATGGCTGCAAACATATATATATATATATAATATTTTGGTCTTACCTGTAAGTAGGAATAGATATAGTTAGTTATGCAATTGATGTATGTATTATGATTGGTAAGATTTGAACTTAGGATAGTGATCTTTGTGTTAGGAATTATATCATGGGTTTCTTCTAGATGAGTTATGTGATAAGTTAGATCAACAATAGATAAATACTATATATTAAGGTTATAATATTTGGATCTTATATTTATTTTCTCTTAACTTCTAGTGGGATATTATTAGTATTATATGTGAAACTTAATGAGTTATTATTCTTTAGTATTGATTATATGAGTATCCATCGTGATTGATTAAGTTATCAACTCAAATTTATTTAATTTTGTATAAGTGTCATCAATATGATATTTATTTATATTTTTATTAGTTCTAGTGATTGTAAGTGAAAGGTTGCGTTAATATTAGTTTTACTATCTCACCCATCATTAAATTATATGGTTTCTTATTAATGGGTAATTTGTTAAATAAATATGATGTCGGAGTATTTGAATCAAATGTGTTATCTTTATGTTTTTATTACTCATTTTATTAAATTTGGAAAGTTTAGCTAATTAGTTGTGTTTTTCTAGCATAGACTTGGAACGACATTGCATAGTAACTAGTTGATTAATAGATTTTCCATGAGAACCAATTATTTAAGATCTTATTATTGTAGTATTAATCAAAGTTGCAATTTAATGTTAGGGTTCCATAGTAACTAGTTTGATTGAGATGATGGTTTATTTGATGATATAGTATTCTTAAATATGATTGGTTGTATTGTTTGAGAGATTGCTTGCTTGATTGTGCTGATCATTGGAGATTGGGATGATTGTGGTGAATTTCTAAAAGTGAGATTCATTTGTGCAAATTGTTAAGGTTAGCTTCTAGAGGTCTAGGAGGGAGTAATTTTAAATGTATGGTTTTATGATTGTTTCGTTTGGAATTGGTTAGTAGAGTTCCAGAGGCTTGGAGGAATAGCTCGAGTTTTGGTTTCATGATTATTTCATTCTGATAATAGATTGTTTCTATACTTGGATTGTGTACATGAGGGTCTTTAACCTTGCACTACTTATTCACTTTTATGGTTGGGATTGTGATTTGTGAGCAAGAGGGTCCAATCCTTGCTCTAGATATGTGTTCTTGTGGCTTCATTTTCGTGTGCAAGATGGATTTACCCTGTTGATGTTGGGCCTCTAGTTGCTAGTAGGGGGAGTGGCATTCAATGGGGGCCAACACCCAAAGTGGTGTCCAGGGTAACTCATTTGGAGTTTCTTTAATCCAGTGATAACCTAAAGTGAATTAGGGGGTTGGGTAGTTTTCACATTAATCAAGATAATGCCTCACTCATGGTTTAAGTGCTCGTTTAGGCTTGAAATGAGTGGGAAGGACTGTAATGGAATGATCAATTGTCTTATACTCTTGAAAGGTATGTTGATCCCGCAAGAGTTTATATGGGGATCGATAATTAGTAGAGGCGGCTAGGGTAACCCAGGATGGGGGCTGGTAGCCTAGGAAGGTTTGCCAGGGTAACCCATAGCAAGCTATGTGATGACACTCCTCCCTATTGCAATCTATCTTTCCTTAGTCTTGTGTTCCACTTTTTTTTTGCATGCCTCTAGAAGTGGTGCCTTTGTTATGTGATGTCATGTTGTACTTTGTTATGTTGGAGCCATGTTCAGTACTTTTGTGTTAACCTTCTTGTCTTCTTGATTGTTTGATGTAGTGGGACCTTATTGTTATCTCCTAGCACGGGGGTGGACCTTACGGTTCCACATGGTTAGGTGGAATGTGCTTTCCTCCATTGGGTTTCCCTTGTTGTTGTTTGCAAGCATGGAGGATGTACCTTATGTTGCAGATTTTGGATCTTGTACCAGTTTGGGAGATAGTTGCACATATAATGTAATATTGATGTATTCTTCCCTTTGTATTCAAGGAAGCATTGATGTAAGCTTGTAAACAATGTAATGATGTACCCTCATGCATGGTAATTTTTATATGTACTCATTTGTTCGTATTATATGATCTTTAATGATGTTGTATCTGTGGAAATATATATGTTCATTAATTTAATGCTCTGGATTTAAAGTGAACCTCGATGTTAGCTAATTCATGTTGCATGTTTAGATCTTGGTAATAGTTTTGCTAGTAATGTAGTCATGGAACCTTAGAGGACATATCTTAGCTTGTGTGTTATGTTTAGATATGATTTACATTTCTTATTATTGCACTTAAAAAAAAAGTGTCATTATTGTAGTTAGATGTGTTGTCCTCTGGGGGTTCTTTGGCAGGGTGTTACAGGGTATTGTTCTTAAACTAGGGTTCTTCAAGTTATGTAGTTGAGATTGGATTAAGGCACACATTCTTTTGACGAGGTTAGGGTTCTAGAGTCAAGTTGTGTTATCGCCTATGAGATGTGCATCCATGACCAAAAGCTAGATTTATTGATGTCTTATATGTATGAATTGAAATAATGAAACCTAGTCGTCCTCGAACCCTAGTTTTACCTGGAGGTATCCATTGTGATCAGATCATTTATGGTAAATCGAGCACCGAAGTCATTTTTCATTTTGATGGCATTTATTGCATTCGAATTCAATCCTATCTTAGGAGCAAGAGATTTCAAATTTAAGACAAGTTGTGAGCAGGGAAAATGTCACCAAGTTCATGATTTTAATGAACAAATGATAAGTGAAAACTTCATGAAAATTTTCCATTGATGGAAAATCCTGATAGTCATTTCCTTCGCTAAATTTTGTCCTCCACAGATTTATTTGAGGCTAGTATCCTTCGTGGAATCCACCAGGGTGTGGATTCCTCGAGAGTCAATTCTGTCACGAAAATCCATTAGCCCTGAATTTCCCTGAATCCTCATTGGTTGAAAATCTCCAAGGTTGAAAATGCATTTGGTATTTGTGGATTGAATTTTGAAGAATGCTAAATAATGAACCTTCATGAAGTAAAGGGTGTTTGATGACCAAGTTTTTCTCAAATGATTGATATTCGCTAAAATCCACCTGTGAGGAATTTTCCCAATCCTCCAGACTTTCACGGAATCTGCTTGAGGGCAGATTCCCCGAAGATGATTTCATCACTAAAATCTGTTGGAGGCAGATAAACCCGAGGTTTTCTTAGGAAGTATTTACAAAGGTTTTAACTTGGTTTTTGTGATCATGGTACTGATTTGTGTTGTATATGCATTTCAATGATTAATTCAATAATGCAATTAAGATATATTGATTAGTCTTCCTTAACATTGTGGTAATTATAGTCTTCTCTTAACATATGCAAGGTGAATCTAGAAAGGGTGTAGAGTCTAAAACGAAATCAACTGAGCCAGTCAAGGAAGGACCTCTAACCAGACTGGAGAAGATGAAGTATGATTTCAATGGAATAAAGCCAGAGTCAAAGATTCATTTAGCATGGGGAAAAATAGGGCATGTGCATGATCATGGTGGACCAAAAAGTGGTGATATGAAAAAAGTAGCGTTTTGCACTCGCCAAAAAATGTGAAAATCCTTTTTTGGGCTGGGTGTCAATACATTGCTCCATAGCAATGCCCAAGCCTAATTTTTATAAATTGGATATTTGATTTGGGTCGGCTAATATAAAACCAAAAAAGGCCATTTTAAAGTCATTCAAATCGGATATTCAATTTTTTCACACATACACCCAAGAGTAATTAGGAGGTGGAGGGTGGACAAGGGAGAGAGAGAGAGAGAGAGAGAGAGAGAGAGAGAGAGAGAGAGAGAGAGAGAGAGAGAGAGAGAGAATTTGGAGGGAGTCCAAGGGAGAGGGGAGAGAAGAACAAGACAAAGAGAGAGATAGAGAGAGACAAGAGAGAGAGAGAACTAGGAGGGAAGGAGAGCCAAGAGGGAAGAAGGAGAGAGAGAGGGGAGGAAAAGATACAGGGAAAGGACAGAGAGAGAGAGAACTAGGAGGGGAAGGACAGTGGGAAGAGAGAGAGAGAGAGAGAGAATTAGGAGGGGGAAGGAGAGGTAAGAAGGAGAGAGAGA
>CM021103.1:115666236-115761808 GCA_007115665.2 Sequoiadendron giganteum | reverse complement strand
AAGGAGAGAGGGGGAGAGAGAGAGAACTAGGGAGGGGAAGGAGAGGGAAGAGGGAAGAAGGGAAGAGAGAGAGAGAGAGAATTAGGAGCAGGAAGGGAGAGGGGAAGAGGGTAAGAAGGGGAGAGAGGGAGAGAGGGAGAGAGGGAGAGAGGGAGAGAGGGAGATAGAGAGAGTGAAAGAGAGAGGGAAAGGGAGAGAGAGAATTAGGAGAAGGGAGAGGGGAAGAGGGGGAAAAGGAGAGAGAGAGAGAGAGAGAGAGAGAGAGAAGGGAGAGGGGAAGAGGTGAAGAAGGGGATAGAGATATATATATAGAGAGAGAGAGTTAGGATGGGGAAGAAGGAGAGAGAGAGAGAGAGGGAAAGAGATAATATTTAAATATTTTATATATTAGTAATAGTAATTAGCTATATAATATTTTATATAATAATATATATATATAAATATTTATACATTAACTAAAATATTTAAATATTATATATAATAATATAAGATATTATATATTATACATAATTCCGTAAGCAATAATCATAAATTATATATTATATATTAAATTATAAACTATATTGTATATTCTCAACTAGATATATTAAAATAAACTATAAACTATTTATTGCATTTTTTAATAAAAACTATATTACATTTTTTATATAAAATAAAAATTATATAAAATCATATATTAAAATTATATATAAAATAAACCAAATATCCGATTTGTCTAACATAAACCCTACTACCTAGGGATTAGCTTCAGGTTTGCTTTAGAATTTTGCTTGGACATGCCAATCCTAAGAAGTCAACACAAAAAACGTGTTTAATAGCTTACCTTGCTTTTCTAGACTTCGCCCATGTGGCTGACGACTTTTTTTTTACCCTAAATTGATGAAACAAAAAAGGTTTTTAAAGGAGATTCTCAGTTTTCCACCAATATAAATTATGATTTACTTTGAATTTAATAAATAATTATATTCATTTTCTATTTGAATTATGACTAAAGTCCTAATTGATAGGCTGGTTGAAAAAAATCTATAGCTTTCAAATACTAACATATTTTTTGAATCCGAAACATGCGTCACATTCTATGCTTCACATACTATAGGTTTTAAAAAAAAAAAATCATGAAGTTTTGACCAAGTTAAGGTCATCAGCCATACAAGTTTTTATATTTTTTTAAGTTGTAATAAAAAATTCATAATTAATTATTTACTTGGAAAAAAAATTACAAAAAAATATGCATCACATTGGGACATGAGTCCTATACTTATATCTAAAATCTTATTAAAAAAATTATCATTTTATTGTGGTTAGGGTGGTCAGACAAATACCTACTTATTTTTTCCCTAAAATTTAAGTACTATTGCATTGAAATTTCAAATTTTCACCAAATATATATATTAAATAAACTTAGTAGTTTGGAAACTACATTCAATTTGCTACAGATTCTATTCTTACATATTTTTGAAATAACATAGATAACTTATTCAAATTTTTACATCAAGTTGCCTAACTCTGATTTTTCTTAATTTTCATCGCCACTTAAGGGCCTATTTTTTCCATGATGATCCTACACATACCCTATAGGTGATACCAACATGGGCCATGTGGACTACGATTACTTCAAGTAGAGGATTTTTGGAGATGCACCTACTAGACTTGCTCAAATCATTACACACACAAGGTTAGCTCAAGCTATTGGATTTCCACCTTCTATACAATGCCAAGAGCTTGTCATGGAATTTGTTAAACATTATGATTCAGATAAAAGGATTATTGTGGGCCCTCAAGGAAGGGTTATGGAAAATTTGACTGAGGAATTCATTACTGGAATGTTCAATATTGGTTTGCATCATAAATTGGTGAGGATAAACATAAAGGAGGCTGAGGAGTTTTATCGAAAGAATCCCTCTAAAGATTTGGAGATTCTGAATGGTGCTTGGATTGAGAAACCAAAGTCACATTACTCCAAGTTGCCTAAGAAATTGTATAGAGATGATTTCAAGCAGGAGTATAATGATATGATCACTCTCTTGGGAAGAGTCATGGGATTGGATGAGTCTTTCATGTTCAAAGAATGGATGTTCTATGTCATCTCACACATTGTAAAGGGAATAGATTACCATTAGGCTAACTATCGAGATGAATTTGAAGTGATCAAAAGAAAATGCTCAATATTTTTATTGAGGATGATCAGACTTCACAAGATAGACAATGTTCCCGATCAAGTAGATGGTGAAGAGGATCATGTGCAGTACCATGAATATGAACAATAAAAGGACAAGCCACTTCTTGTTGTCAACTGGTCAGAGGAGGAGGTCATTGATTTGTTATACTCAATGCTCATGTATTGAAGTACTCTAAGTTATGGTGAAACATAAGATTATGAACCTAGAATCCAATGGCACCAAGTTCACCTATAACTTGATGGGAGATCTTGAATCTCACTCAGAAGAAGAAATAGAGACTACTAAGGATGGCATTGTTGAGCTCCATTTAGAGGAAGATACAGAGGAAACACAATTTATCATAAAGAGAAGGACCAAGAACCAAGAAAAAGGAAAGGAATCTAAGAGGCAACCTATTGCCAAGGTGAGGAGGCCTTCAAAAGAGATTATTGAAGAATGAATTGAAGAAGCCCAGCCTTCTAAGAAGAGAAGAATTATTACTGAAGTCCAGAGAATTGCTAAGTCGAAGAAGGCCAAGGCTAATAAAGAGGACATTGTCCATGTTCAGGCTGTTGATATAGAAATTTCAGGAGAGAAACCCGAAGTACATGTGAGAAGAAATTCTCCAAAATAGAAAACTCTCCCTTTAGAAGATTTTAGTGAAATTATGAGTGAACATGAGAAGTATAGTGAAGAGGAACCTATTGATGATATTCTAAAGGAAACAGAGTAAACAACTACAAGAAATAACACTCCTCCAAATTCTCTTGTTCAAAATATTCCAATGGATGAGGATGTTGTGCATGAAGACGAGAATGTTCCAAGAAATTCGGAAGAAGAATATGAGAATGTGTCCACACCCAAGAGTGGGGAATTGAATAATTTCATGCAACAATCAGATCAAGTGGTCTCTGAAGCACAAAGTTGGAGTGTTTTTTATCATCTATATCTCCACAAAGATTTTGAAGGTAGACTAGATCTACAATTGAAGGATATTTTCAAGAGTTAGGAGCCTCTACCAAGTCAAGAAGGGCTAAGAAATGATAGGCATCATGATCTTCACCCATATGGCCATCTTCTTCATCTAGCTCTTCATCATACGATTATGATCCCATTCCCACTAAACCCACTCCCATTAAACCTACTATTATTGAACCAACTCCTTCCCCCATTCAAGAGCCCCAAGTAGTCCCTAATCATCTACTACCACCTCCACACTACCAATGGATTTTGTGGAAAACAAACCTTCACCCCTATTCTTCAATAACTATAATGCTATTCCCAAGAAACCTGAGCACTTTTGTTCTAAGTTCCATGTCAATGATCCTAACCGAACTGTTGAAGACCATATCAAGATTTTTCAAACTAATCTAAGGGATAGGTTTATCAATCTTGAGGATGTGGCTTGAAATCTATTTACCTATTCATTGGGTGAGGAGGCATTCTTTTGGTACAATCATCTACCTGTTGGTTCTATTACCATTTATAATCAAATGGAGAATTCTTTCCTACAAAAGTTTAAAATCCCTATCAGTCCTAATGACTTATATTGCAGTTTATGCCAATCAAGAGAGAGCCTAATGATTCCATAAGTTCATTTAATAATAGGTTCCATCATGCCTATACCTGGTTACAACCACCATATGCTTTGGATGATGCTTCAACAAAAGGGGTTTATTATGAGGCCCTGGATATCTTCACTTATACATTCATTAAAAGAATGCATCAACCCCCTGCTACATTGATTGATGCATATGTAGAGGTAGTTAAGGAAAGCACATATTTAAGGCAACATATAGTAGGACCCTTACCTTCATTAGGACCAGCTGCTCATCTAGGACAAATCAAAGGGTTGAACCAATCTTTGGCTAACCAGACTCGTATGATGAATCCAGTCCCTCAGATGTCTTTGGTTCCGCACCCAGGTCCTCCACTAAATCAAGCCCAGACACTTCCTCTTTATTTGCAGAATTCAGGGTAGACCACTCTCCCTTAATAAAATCCTAACATTTCAGCTTATGTGCAGCACTCTAAGGTGTTAAATCAATCACATAACTCTGGTTCAACCCATTTTTATCTACATAACTCTGCGATTTTTATACCAGTACAAGGTAATATAGATAAAGAGAGGTTGGATGAGTTGACGAAACAAGTAAAGAATTTATCTGCAGAAGTCACCTACTTGAGGAATCGGAATAGTCAACTGTAGGTAGCACAGAGAGGCATACAATCTAATTATAATCAAGATGGTAGAGATTATGTGTAAGGCTAGGGACAAATTTTTGAAAGAGGAAAAGGTTAGGGAAAAAGTTTTGATAGGGGTCAATCAGGACATAATTTTGTAGAAGGCCATCCCCAAGATAGAATAGGACTTGGAATACTAAGCCCAGTCATGGAGGAGTCCCTACACCATTAGACCCCCCTGGTAATCAAGAGAAGTCAACAAGTAAAGTCCTCTTGGCAGAAGCTGCATTTGCTGGATATTGTAGACTCCATAAGACAACACAACATTCTAAATTCAACTATCCTAAATTCCAGACTATGGCAGCCATATTTTAGATGGAATTCTAGCAATTTGTTGGTACTAATGCAAATGGGCAGGAGATTGTGCCCTTTGATCCATATGATTCTCCAGTATTAGTGTTAAATCACGCTCCCTTCCAAGGGGTGAAGACAATGGACCTGAGGAGGAATTAGCTGAGACATCTATGCCCCTAAATAATTTCAACACACCACCTGATCCAAATGCAAGTAACAACCCTTCCTATCCCCATGTGCCAAATCAATCTTTTCCAAAGGGAGGATATTTTGATGCTTCCAAAGGAGGATATACTAATGTTGCTAAGGAAAAACAAGGGGAACAATCTAGGAGCAATCAAACCGATATGATCGTGAATCAAATGGGTGAATATGTGGCTAAGGAACTCAAGAAGGTAAAGGTAAGTCTTTCAGCTTTTGAGTTGTTAAGGGTTCCACCCATTAGGAGTGTTGTATTAGGCTCTTTAAATGGGAGTGTACCCTCAAAGTCTTCACAAGATGCTCCTATGAAGACAACAAGTTTTGTTGAACCATTGGTCAAGGAAGTGACTGGAAAGACTCAAAATTCCCAACCAGTTATGGATCAAATTAGTTAGCCCGCTAAAGATCAAGATCAGGTGCAAACAAAGGATAGGAGAAAAGATAAGGATAAGACTCAAGTGGCTCAAGTCATTTCTCTAGTAAGTCTTTTCCAAGCTAAACAAGACACTCCTCCTTTCTTGATCTCCATTCGTATATTTGGCAAAAATTTGGACAATTTCTTATTAGATTTCAGAGCATCCACAAATGTCATGCCATTCTTAGTTTGCAAAGCTTTAGGCATCACCCCTGCTCCCTCCCAGCGTAAGGTGATGTATCTAGACAAGACGAAAGTAAGTGTAGTAGGGGAATTAAACATGATTCCAATGTAGGTTGCATCAAACCCACTTGTGCAACAAGTCATCAATATCCAGGTAGCTGATATACCAAATGCTTACGAGATTATTCTAGGAAGGGAGTTCATGAGAGTACTTAATGGTTATACATCCACAAATCAGTCTCATATGTGGCTTCCATGGAAGGGGGTTCCCAATCAGATTAGGATTCAATGGGAACCAAGATTGAAATATCTGATCATTGAGTATCAAAACACATCAAATGAAGTGTTGGTTTCTGAGGCAAGTTTGGGAGGGAGATTATATCCTAGCAGCAATTGTTGATGAATCAAAAGTGGAGGAAGTATTAATGATGCAGGATGTGCCTAAGGATCTGATTTAGGGTTTTAATAGTATAGAGGTAGTTATTGAGTCAAATGAAGATTCTGGCCATAGTGATGGCAATCTCAATTTGTTGGATAATTTTCAGGAGTTTATTCAGAAATGTATTGAGGATCAAATTGATCTCAGGAAGCAAATGGATTTTGAAGAGTTGTTATTACCCAACTGGTGCAGAGTTCACAATGACTCACATCTTGAACTTGAATGTTGTCTTTGTCAGACTATTGTAGAGCATATTAAGAGATGTATCAATCCTCCTCTAGCAGTTAGACTTGAGGTGTAGGAAATCCACAAAGATCTGAAAGGTAAACAACCAGTTGTACAAGAGGATTTTTCATCAAGCAAGAGTGAAATTGCAAGGGACTCTAAAGGTATATCTTCTACTAAATTCGAGACTTTACGGTTTGATGGTTCAAAATCTAAGCAAGGAGCTGGGGTAGGATTCGAGTTGATAAGTCTTTCAGGTAAAACCTTCTTTGTTGCACATAGACTACAATTCCAATGCACCAATAATATTATCGAGTACAAGGAATTAATACATGGATTACTCATGGCTCTAAGAAATAAGGTCAAGTCTTTGCAAGTTTTTAGGGACTGTGAATTAGTGGTTAAGAAAGTCAGGAAACAATACTCCTGTCATGACAAAAGGATGAAAAATTATAGGCATAGGGTATGGGATATGATAAAGGGATTTGTTGTTTAATATTCAATTGATACCCTGAAACAAGAATCATACTGTTGATTCTCTAGCACAAGAAACCAACACTTTGGATCCATTATCCTTGTTAGGGTTGAAATTTTTTATGGTTGAACTTACTCTAGTCCCTTCTGTACCAGATAATGTGACAAACTTTTAGGTATTTGAAGATGACAAGCATATTTTGGACTTTATCACTAGTTCTAACATATTTACTTCTCAGATAATTGATGAAACAGAACCTCTAGAGGCAGAACTAGACATGGAGGGGGTGATCAATCTTAATACAAATACAATTCCAAGAGGGATGGTGCAACTTGAAAGGATTTTAGACTTAGATAAAATAAGGGATCAAGATCAATAAACAAAGAAGGATTCGATAGCAAGTCAGTGTGAGGCTTATAACATGGGCACTCTCGAAGATGTAAATAATGTGTTTATAGGTAAGGTATGCACTCCAAAAGAAAGAAAAGGATTAATAGATGCATTGCATGCATATCAAGATGTTATAGCCTAGAGTTATGAAGACCTGAAAACCTATGACACTTCGATTATTACACATACAATCCCTTTAAAACCAAATGCAAATCCTTTTAGGAAAAGACAAAGGCCCATCAATGCATTGTTGGAGCCCATTATACAGAAGGAAGTACATAAACTGTTATCTACCCCTATCATCTTCCCAATCAAAAATTCAACATGGGTGGCTAATTTAGTTCCATTTCGCAAGAAAAATGGTGAGATCAGATTGTGTGTGGATTTCAGGAACCTTAATCGTGCTTCGGAAAAAGACAACTATCCAGTACCTTCATTGGACGAAGTCTTATAGATTGTGAATAGCTCCCAAATGATGTCCTTTTTGGATGGTTACTCAAGCTATAATCAAGTTATGATACAATACAAGGACAGGCATAAGACTTCCTTTACAACTAAATGGGGCACATTTGCGTACAAAAGAATAACTTTTAGGTTAATCAACACAATAGCCACATTCCAAAGAGCTATGGACATTGCCTTCAAGGATATAATTGGTAAGTGAATTATTATCTATATGGATGATTTGAATGTCTTCTCTAAGAATAGGGGAGATTACATTTCAGATTTGTGCAAGGTATTCCAAAGATGTAGGAAATTTGGCATCTCCGTCAATCCCAAAAAGTGTATATTCAGGGTAACAAAAGGAAATATCTTGGGTCATGTAATTTTTGAGCACAACATTTCCATTGATCCTGAGTGAATCCAAGCAATCTTGAAGATACAACCCCCTGCTAGCAAGAAAGAGATAAAGTCTTTCTTTGGGAAGATCAATTTTGTTCGAAAATTCATCACTAGTTTTGCTGAAATAGTCAAGCCATTGATTGCAATGTTGAAGCAAGATGTGAAGGTAGAGTGGATTGTTGAGGCAAAGCAAACATTTGACAAAATCAAGAGGGCCATAGCTACTGTTGCTATGCTGGTAAGTCCTAATTACACAAATCCCTTTTATATATATTCATTTGCATCACATCATTCATGTGCCAGCATGTTGACACAAAATTCAGATGAATGAAATGAGCATCCAATAGCATTCATGAGTGTCCCTCTTAAGGATGTTGAATTGAAATACCCAAATGTAGAAAAGAAAGCTTATGCACTAGTTAGAGGATTCAAGAAATTCATGCATTATATTTTAAGGAACAAAGTCTTCGCAATTGTGCCTGACCTAGCAACGAAGCTCTTATTAATGCAAAGTTAAATGGGTGAAAGGAGAGCTAAGTGGGTCACTATGTTATAGGAATATGACATTGAGATTCAACCAATGAAATTAGTGAGAGGTTTGGCTTTAACAAGGACAATGGTTGAAATAAGCCCCAAGATTGTAGCACAACAATACCACCTCCAAGATGTCTCACCTGATGAATGGTATGATGACCTGGTTTATTACTTGTTGAACCATAAATGTCTTGATCACTTGAATCCAGTACAATGAAGGGTGTTGCGCTTGAAGAGTTCCAATTAGATGCTTAAAGGGGCAATTTTGTATAATAAGAATCATGAGGGAATATATCTCTAATGTCTTGGAAAGGAAGAGGCAGCCTGAGTCATGGAATAACTTCATGACAAATATGGAATAGGTCACGAATCTGGTATGGCTACTGCAACTTGAATCATGCATGTCAGATACTACTAGCCAACTATATTCAAAGATGCCTATAGTAATGTAAGAGCATGTCATATTTGCCAAACCTCTGCCACTAGAGAAAGGAATGTTGCTTTGCCACTACAATCGGTGATCAAGGTAAGACCATTTGCATAGTGGGAATTGGACTTTATTGGTCCTATCAACCCACCATCTTCAACTAGACATAGGTATGTTCTAACTGCTACTGATTACTTTACCAAGTGGACTGAATCAATTCCTTGTAAGCAATGCACAACAAAGGTAGTGATAAATTTCCTTGAAGCTTGGATTCATAATCACTTTGGATGCCCTTTTTGTTGTTGTGTGTGATAATGGACCTTCTTTTTCATCATTAAAATTCTCTGGGTGCACATTTGATCATGGCATCATTATTAAGTTTGCATCTAACTATTACTCCTAGGGAAATGGTTTAGTAGAGTCCACCAACAAAAACCTGCTCACTGTCATTCGCAAGTTAATTGACAAAAATCTAAGAGAATGGCACACTCAGTTAAGATTTGCCTTGTGGGTAGACCATACTCAACATAAATCTTCATTAGGGACCTCTCCTTACCATTTTTTTTATGGCATTGAGCCTATCTTTCCTGTTCAATTGAGAATTCCTACTCTCCAATTTATTAATGAGTATTATGAGGAAGGGGAGCATTTAGAGGCTAGTCTAGTTGAACTGTTATAGCTGGAAGAGAAAAGATATGCAACATTAGAAAACTTTGATAAGCACTAGGGTATTTTCAAGAGATGGTTTGATCATAGAGCCAAGGTGAAAGCTTTTAGGATTTTTGACCTAGTTCTGTACTGGAATAAAGTGCATGAAAAGAAAGGGGAACATGGTAAATTTGACAAGCTATGGCTTGGCCCTTTCCAGATTTCTGAAATCCTAGGAGATAATGCTTTATGTCTCAAAACCCTCACTAGAGAGGATGTCCCATTGCCAGTCAATGGGCAATATTTAAAGCATTATTTCCTTGCCTGAGCTGTTTCAGCTCACCCTTGTAAATAGTTAGCTTAGATGTTTGATTTCTTTTGTTTTGTTTTGGCTTTGGTTTGGTTTTCTTTTGTTTTGGTCAGTGTAGGTTGCTTTGCTTTGCTTTGCTTTAGTTTTGGGGTTTTTCCTGATCTTTTGGTTGGGGAAGTGTCTTATCTACACAATCATCATTTATTTGGGACTACTTTAAGTATTTCTTTTATAAACTCTAATCATTTTCCAGATGGGATGGTAGAAGTCCTCCATTTAGTGTCACATGGTACAAACGAATAAAGTGGATAAGTCATTGGATTGAGTTAGTTCTAGAATGTACTCACACCTTACATTTCACATATATCTTAAGAATCTTGAGGTTGTTGTAGGTTCCTTGAGAGGTCTTGTTAAGTGAAAAATCTTATATTTCTACTTCAATGCCACTGTGTCTCTCAACCCTGAGTGTGAGCTTCATTGCTTATAGGTTGAAAATAAAAAGAAGTGAAAAGAAAATATCAAAAAAGAAAAGAGAAAATAAAATATTGAATATCAAAAGAAGAAAATTCAACTTATTAGGAGGATCCAAATATCTCTATCAAGGCTATGGATGCTTGGCTGGCAGTAGAGCTATGTTCAAGAGAATCACAACAATAACCTCATCGGGGCTATGGATGCCTAACTAGCAACGAGGCTCTATCCAGGTTTCTTTTGGAGTCAGAATATTTATGTAGCTTAACTTGACTAAACTTGGTTTCTACAGTAGCTTGGGGAGGGAAATTAATACATTTGCACAAACTTGGATTTCCAACACAGGAAGGGCTAGCTTGTTCAGTGGTTTTGAGCCTTTAATTTATTGGTTGACCTGATGTGAGGATCGAAACCAGAGATTCTAGGATCTTGATTCCAATTTGTCATTGAAATGCTCTAAAGCATTTTCCCAGTGGAATCTCCATTTGTTGTGCAGTTTTCGCACACACACCCCACTAGAGGAAGGGACCCTCTTTTTCTTGCTTTATTTTCTACATCTACTTTAATTCTGACCTTTTCCCCTTAAGGGATAGGTTCCTCTGAATTTTGGGTTCACTTCACCTGATTGAATCAATGCTTTATTTGCACTTTAGGTGTCTTATTTTGCAACATTCCAAACTTGGATGATGCCTTGAACTTGGGTACTTCATGAAAATTTTGCTAAGGCAACAAATTGTGTGAGTTTTGATGAGTTTCACAAAAATTCGTCCTAGGCATATTTTCTTGATAGAGTGGATTGGTCGTGGAAATCCGTCCTAGATAGATTTTCTCAAAGGATTTGAGTTTCACAAAATTCGCTTCCTGGCGGATTCCCCGGGTGTTTGAATGTTCACGATAATCCTTCAATGACGTATTTTCCTAAATCTGTCATGGCGTCGAATCCCTGAAGTTTGGCAAGCGGTCTTGTCAGTGCATTTATCATTTTGTCAATCGTCGTACTTGTTATTTATTGCTCTTATTGGGGTCGATTTATACTCTTATTTTGTCATTTGATATTCATTTTGAGTTGTGAATTTGAAGGGAGCTTTGGAGTTGTTCCTGCATTTGCAAAGGGTATAAATTTTGGATTGAAATTGTACCTGTTGGATCATCGGCTAGGGTTTCCAAGTGAGATTTTTACCATTATTTCACATTTATAAGCTCAGAGGTAGGGTTTTCACAATTTCTTGTGGTTTTAATGAAATTTCTTGATTCCTCTTTGATGGTTCAATGGTGTGTTTTCAACATTGCTTTCATTTTACATTGCCATTTGATTTTGAGTTTGCTTCATCATTTGCATTGGATGCTATCAATGGCATATTTGTTTTGGTTCATCAATGTCTAGTTTTTCCCTCAAAGGTTTATTGTAATTTTTTTTCATTCTAAAACTTAAGCGAATTAGGGAATTATTCTTAAACTAGGGTTCTTCAAGTTTTGTAGTCAAGATTGGATTAGGGCACATATGATTTTGATGAGGTTAGGGTTTTGGAATCAAGTTGTGTTATCACCTATGAGATGTGCATCCATAGCCAAAAGCTAGATTTATTGATGCCTTAGATGTATGAATCGAAATAATGAAACCTAGTCGTCCTTGAACCCTAGTTTTACTTGGAGGGATCCATTGTGATCGGATCATTTATGGTAAATCGAGCATCAAAGTCATTTTGCATTTTGATGGAATTGCTTGCATTCGAATTCAATCCTGTCTTAGGAGCAATATATTTCAAATTTAAGACAAGTTGTGAGCAGGGAAAATGTCACCAAGTTCATGATTTTAATGAAAAAATGATAAAGTGAAAACTTTGTGAAAATCCACCATTGATGGAAAAGCCTGATAGTCATTTCCTTCACTAAATTATGTCCTCTGTGGATTTCTTTGAGGCCGGTATCCTTCACGAAATATGCTATGGTGCGGATTCCCCGAGAGTCAATTCCATTATGAAAATCCATCAGCACTGGATTTCCTCAAATCCTCATTGGTTGAAAATTCGTGAGCTTGAAAATGCATTTGGTATTTGTGGATTGAATTTTGAAGAATATTGAATAATGAACATTCATGAAGTTAAGGGTGTTTGGTGACCAAGTTTTTCTCAAATGATTGATATTCGCTAAAATCCACCTGTGAGGGATTTTCTTGAGCCTCTAGACTTTTGTGGAATCTACTCGAGGGTGGATTCCCTGAAGACGATTTCATCGCTAAAATCCGTTGGAGGCAGATAAACTCAAGGTTTTCTTAGGAAGTATTTCCAAAGGTTTTAACTTGGATTTTGAGATCATGGTAATGGTTTATGTTGCATATGCATTTCAATGATTAATTCAATAATGCAATTAAGATATATTGATCAGTATTCCTTAACATTGTGTTAATTATAGTCTTCTCTTAACAGATGCAGGGTGAATCTAGAAAGGGTGTAGAGTCTAAAGTGAAATCAACTGAGCCAGTCAAGGAAGGACCTCTTACTAGAGCAGAGAAGATGAAGTATGATTTCAAGGGAATAAATCCAGATTCAAAGATTCATTCAGCATGGGGAAAAATAGGTGATACCAACATGGGCCATGTGGACTACGATGACTTCAAGAAGAGGATATTTGGAGATGCACCTACTAGCCTTGCTCATATCATTACACACACAAGGTTAGCTCAACAATGCTCGAAGCTTGTCATGGAATGTGCTAAACATTATGATTCAA
The DNA here is from genome assembly GCA_007115665.2 of Sequoiadendron giganteum. Taxonomy (NCBI): domain Eukaryota; kingdom Viridiplantae; phylum Streptophyta; class Pinopsida; order Cupressales; family Cupressaceae; genus Sequoiadendron; species Sequoiadendron giganteum. The sequence goes on along the minus strand of CM021103.1, from coordinate 115,748,820 downwards.
ATAAAAGGATTATTGTGGGCCCTCAAGGAAGGGTTATGGAAAATTTGACTGAGGAATTCATTGCTAGAATGCTCAATTTTGGTTCCCATCATAAGTTGGTGAAGATAAACATAAATGAGGTTGAGGAGTTTTATTAGAAGGATCCCTCTAAAGCTTTGGATATTATGAATGGTGCTTTGATTGAGAAATCACATTACTCCAAGTTACCTAAGCAATTGTATAGTTCCGATTTCAAGCAGGAGTATAATGATATGATCACTCTCTTGGGAAGAGTCATGTGATTGGATGAGTCCTCCATGTTCAAAAAATGGATGTTCTATGTCATCTTACAGATTGTAAAGGAAATACATTACCATTGGGCTAACTGTCGGGATGAATTTGAAGTGATCAAAAGAAAATGCTCAAGACTGTCATTGAGGATGATTAGACTTCACAAGATATCCAATCTTCCCCATCAAGTATATGATGAAGAGGATCTTGTGTAGTACCATGATTATGAAAAATGCAAGGACAAGCCACTTCTTGCTATAAACTGTTCAGAGGAGGAGGTAGTTAATTTGAATATACTCAATGTTCTTGTGGTTCTTGTGTTGAAGTACTCTAATTTATGGGTGAAACATAAGATTTTGTACCTAGAATCCAATGGCACCAAGTTCACCTATGACTTGATGGTAGACCTTGAATCTCACTTAGAAGAAGAAACAGAGACTACTAAGGATGGAACTATTGAGCTCCATTCAAAGGAAGATACAGAGGAAACACAATTTATAATAAAGAGAAGGATCAGGAGTCAAGCAAAGGCAAGGAATCTAAGAGACAACCTATTGCCAAGGTGAGGAGGCCTTAAAAAGATATTATTGAAGAAGGAACTGAAGAATCCCAACCTTCTAAGAAGAGAAGAATTATTACTGAATGCCAAAGAATTGCTAAGTCGAAGAAGGCCAAGGCTAATAAAGAGGACAATATCCATGTTAAGGTTGTTGATATAGAAAGTTCAAGAGAGAAGCCCCAAGTATATGTGAGAAGAAATTTTCTAAAACATAAAACTCTCCTTGTAGAATATGTCAGTGAAATGATGAGTGAACATGAGAAGGACAGTGAAGAGGCACCTACTAATGATATTCCAAAGGAAATAGAGAGAACAACTATAGGAAATAACACTCCTCCCAATTCTCTTGTTCAAAATATTCCAGTGGATGAGGATGTTGTGAATGAAGAGGAGAATGTTCCAAGAAATTTGGAAGAAGAAGAATATGAGAATGTGCCCACACCCAAGAGTGGGGAATTGAATGATTTCAGGCAGCAATTGGATCACGCGGTCTCTGAAGCACAAAGCAAGAATGTAGAATCTCGTCACAGAGGAGGTTGCTTCTCATTCTCCAACAAAGTAACATGTTAGTGTATTTGGTGGAAAGGATAAGTAGGAGGAAGAACATAATACAAAAGAAACTAACAAGAATGTAGAAGATGTTGAGGATACCCCCTCTAAAAATTAGCAAGACCAGGATGTTTCCCAAGAGAATACAGAATCTGATGTTCTTGATTGGCTGAAAGAGAGACTAAAGCCTAAGCCAATCATTGTTGAAGAGGAGACTCTTGATTGGGACAAGTTCCTAACTAGTTGGGGTCAGCCCAAAGAGAGGAAGAAGTCTCGGACAGTCTCAAATTTTGCAAGAGATGAATTCAATAATAGGGTTGTCCACATTGCTACTCATGTTGATAACAAATTCAAGGATAAGGGCATCCTCATACGTCACCCAAGAATGGCTTGATAGTGTGAGCAATAGAGGAGATGAGATGGTTGGAAAGATATTGCACATTTATGAGGAAGTTGCGTCATCTCTAGAGGACACATCTCAATTTGCAGCAGATTTCCAAAAGGTGGATGATACCACCATTATTGAGTTGAAGAAAATCATAGAGACTCCAAAGGAAGAGCTTGTCAAAAGGAATATTTTCACATCTGATGATATAGGCAAATCAATGGAATGGATGGAAGTATGGAATTACAGGAAGGATCTTATGATGAAAGCAATGAAGAAGATGTCAAGGATCCAGGGTAAAATAAAGGAAATATTTGATAGTTGTGTTGCATTTCTAGAGATTGTAACTGGAAGAAAAAAGTTTGGACAAAATAATTTAAATGTTAATCAATTAAAAAAATGATGGCATGAAGTATATTCTCTAGCTAATAATGGGTCAATTGTCAAAGATCAACTTGAGGATGTAGTTATTTATATCTCCAATCTAGATAAATATCAAGGGTTACAAGAAGAATGGGAAAAGGCTTTGATTAAGTATGAAGAAGAATTAAAAGCAATTAAGTTAAGAATAAAATTCATCCCAGTTCTAGATCCAACCAACCTTGATGGTGTGCTTTCAAAAGTAAAGGAATTTTCTAAAAAGGAAGAGATAAGGACAAGGAGGATGACCCAGCCTAGCTTCCTTCGAGAATGTTCTTTCTACATCGAACTTGCCAAGGATACTAGTCGGCCATGCCTAGATTTTTCTGCCAAGACTTTATTTAATTATAAAATTTCCTTTTGAGGCCGACCTTGTAATATTTTATTGTAAATTTTAATTAGAGACTTTTAAAAAATGTCAAGGCCGACTTATCTGGTCGACCTAATGTAAAAACCTAATTTGAATTCCTCTTAGGCTGACATGATGAGTACTTCTCTATAAATAGAGGCCTCTTCCTCATTTGTAAGGTTAATAGTAAATAGTCGATAGTTTCTATAAGTTGATGTTGTACTTGAGAGACTTGAATTGTTGCAAGTTATTGGTGAAGTGAATACAATTGAAGACATTATCTTTTGGTGCTCTTCTTTGTGTTATTTCATATGTGCATGGTTCTTGTGTCTCTAATCCATTGTCTTTTGAGTAAGTTTCTTGTGGTTAATCTTAGAACTAGTTGCAGTTCATTTATGCTTATGATAAAGTGTTTGAGGTGTTGAGGAATCTTCGTTCCATACTTTTGGTGATTTGTTGATTGTGGATTGCTATGTAAAGTTAGCTTGGGCATACTCTATTTTTCACTCAAGTTCGATTGTGAATGTTTGAATGTATGTTTGAATATTTACAATATAAAAATCTTTGATTCCCTTGGAGATTGCACTGTCTTTGTGATACTATAGATTTGATATTGGTTAAGCAAGGATTGGTTTCAGAAGATTGGCCCATCTTGAACACTCTGTTATTTGCACAATTGATCTTAGGTTTTGGATTATATATCTCTCTTTAACCCTACATCTTTTACTATTTCTTTGAAATTATTTTTAGAGAAAGATTCGCAAAGCATCACCATTATTGTTACATTTGATGAAGCTTCTAGAATTTGTTTTGTAAGGCCCCTTGTCATTACCAACAAATCACATTTTCACTGAGTTGTTTGTTGCATTGTCAAGACCTTACATTAGAGACCTTGGGGTTGTTTCTTGATGCTTGCTGATAGAAATTCACCTTTCAAGAGAGATAGTGTACTTGTATTTTGTTTGAGTTGTTGCAGTGCTAAAACACCATCAACATGTACAAAATCAGACTTCTACAAGCCAACAAGGTAATATTGGGCCTTTTCCTACACAAAACATTCAAATTTTGTCGAGGAATCAAATTGTGGCTAGCAAGGAGCAGCCTAAATCTTAGTCTCATCCATTACAGACACAAGGTGATCTTGTTGTTTCAAAGGGACAACCAAAGGTGAGCTCTAACTTATTTCAATATTTTAGAGCATATGAAGAAGTCTAACATCAATGTTTCAATGTGGGATTTATTATATCTTCCAGAGAAAAAGGATTTGTTACAAAATGCTCTCTCTATTTTTTCTTTGTCAAGTGAGCCTCTTAAGGAGCATTCTAAGGTTTCTTTTGTTGATAATCCTCAAGATAACAATGAGATTAAAAATAAGGGGATCAAGCCTTCCCCATTTTATGTCACCTTGATCATTGGAGATCAATAGTCCATAATTGCATGATATATTTAAGAGCTAGCAACTTTTTTATGCTAAATTCCATAGTTGACAAGTTAGGTTTGACATATGAACCTATTTCCAAAGGAATTATCCAGCTAGATGGGTCATCAATAAATACAGTTGGGGTAATCAAGGGTTTAGGTCTAACATTGCAAGCTTTCCCAAATTTATCTATCCAACAAGATATCTATGTTATTGACCTTCCAACTCACTTTTCCTTATGTTTATCTAGGGATTTCACTGCAAAGTTGGGGGGATACTTTTCATCTGATTGGTCTCATTTGTTTTTTAGAAAAAAAAATATGGAACTAAAGTTACCATAAAAGAAGAAGTATTGGCCAAAGACCATGTAGAACCATATATCCCATCTACTATAAATGCAAATTTATCTTTCCATGATCATGAAGAACAACCTATTCCAAATCCTAACACTCCTATTGAGGGTATTCCAGATATGATTTTAGATGAGTGGGTAGTTGAAAACCATGAAGAGGATCCTTTTAAGCATATTGAGCAAGTTGGGATGGGTATCTACATGTTTCATGAGCAAGAGGTTTCTATCCCAAACCTGATAAAGGATGATAAACAACAGTTAGAGCAGTAGTCTAACAAGCTTTGGCAACTTTACTTTGATGGTTCAAGAAGTAAAGTTGGTTTTGGTGGAGGTGCAATGTTAATTTCTCCAAAAGGTGAGAAGTACTACTCTGCTTTTCATTTTTCTTTTAGTTGTACCAACAACACAACAGAGTATGAGGCTCTGATTCATGGGTTAGAGTGGGCAAGAAAGAAGAATATGAAGTGCTTGTAGGTGTTTGGAGATAGTGAACTTGTGGTGAATCAAGTGAGAAACATTAATGCCATCAAAAATTAGTTGTTGAAAATGTATAAATATAGAGTTTGGGACATTATTGAAGATTTTGATTCCTTTAACTTGATGTCTATTCCAAGAAATCAAAATAAGCAAGTTGATAAGTTGGCTGCAATTGGATCTGAGTTTGACATTCCAATAGAGATAAAGAATATTCACGTACATGACTATGCTAAGGTAGTTGTAATGCCTTCAATTCCTGATAATAACATACATTGGAAAGTGTTTGATAATGATGAACATATTGAAAGTTTTCTAATTGAGGAGACTATGTTCTCAGTTTCAAATCAGCAAAAGTTGAAGCAACAATATGGAGATCAAATTCTTCAATTAAAGTCAAATAGGTTTCCAATGGGTTTGGTGACTCTTGAGTCAGTCTTTAACTCAGATGATTAGATAAGGAAGGATAAAAGTAGCATGCTAGTCAAAGAAGAATAGTATGAACCAATTGAGATATTTAAAGGTAAGATTTTGAAAATTGGCAAGATATGCACTAAAGAAGAAAAACATGCTTTTTTTTGCTTTGTCAAGAATTTGAGGACGTGTTTTCTTGAGAATATAGTGATTTGAAGGGTTTTGATCCTCAATTAGTTCAACATACCATAGAGCTGCAACCTGATGCAAAACTAGTTAGACAAAGGCAGAGACCTTTGAATCTTAAACTTGAACACCTAATGAAGGTTGAGCTAAATAAGATGATCCAAAGCAATATTATCTTTCCCATCAAACACACATCTTGGTTGTCCAATTTGATTCATGTGAGAAATAAAAATGGTGAAATTAGATTATGTGTTGACTTTAGGGACCTTAATAGGGTATCTCTTAAGGATCATTACCCACTGCCCTCAATGGAATAAATATTGCAACTTGTATCAGGTTCTAAAATATTCTCTTTTAGATGGATTTTCATGTTATAATCAGACTTTGGTTAAGGAGGAAGATTAGTTCAAAAAAAAATTCACTACAAAGTGGGGAACCATGACATATAGAAAAATACATTTTGGATTGTCTAATGCAGGGGAAATTTCTAAAGAGCCATATTGGATATGGCCTTCAAAGGTCTCATGAGCAAGTTTGTATTGGTGATGATATTATTATTATTTTTAAAGATGTTAAAGACAATTTCATGCATTTGAGATAGATTTTTGAAAGATGCAGGGAGTATGGTGCTTCATTGAATTCAAAGAAGTGTGTCTTTATTGTTCATGAAGGTAAATTGCTTGGCCATATTTTTTCAAAGCAAGGTATTACAATAGATCTTGAGAGAGTAAATGCAATTTTGACTTTGCCACTACCAGCTCATAAGAAAGCTCTTCAAAGTTTTCTAGGAAGAATCAACTTTGTAAGAAGATTTATTCCTAATATTGTTTTTCTATTAAAGCCTCTAAGTTTTATGCTCGAGAAAAATGTGAATTTCAGTTGGACTAAGGAGGGAAAAAATATTATTGAGGAGATCAAAGAGGCTATAGCAGAAGCTCCTACACTCGTAAATCCATATTATGCTAAGGATTTCATATTGTATGCTTTCGGAAGTGTTGACATAATCTCAGCTATGTTGGTCCAACAAAATGAAGAGGGTTTAGAGCAGCCCATAACATTCTTCAATCAAGGTTTGGAGGATTATGAGCAAAGGTACTCATTTGTTGAAAAACATGTTTTAGCTATGGCTAGGATTCTCAAGAAATTTAGATATATTCTTTCAAATAACAAGATACACTTACTGGTTGCTCATCCAAGTGTGAAGGAGTTTTTGTTGAACAAGGATCTTAATGATAAAAGAGTTGGTTGGATTACAAAAGTAATGGAATATGATATAGAAATTAGGGTCACAAAGTTGATAAGAGGTAAGGGATTGTGTGAGAAACTTGTAGGTGATTTAAAAAGTAGCCAAGAAGTTGAAAATCAGACTATTCTAGTGCTCAATGATGAAGAGAAAACTACCATAGCAACTCCTCCTACAAGTTGGATTCAGTAAATGGTGTAGTACCTTCAGATTGTGAGTGTCCAAGAGTTCTTAATAATGCAAAATGAAAGTACTTTAGGCTGCAAGACATTCCTTATGTTATCATTAATGGTGTTTTTTTAGAAAATATTTTCATGGATTTTTGTTGAGCTGTGTTGAATCAGATCAAATTGATAAGATTCTTGAAGAGTTTCATGATGGACAATCTAGTGGCCATTTTGCACCTAGGAAGATAGCTCTTGAGATTATGAGAGTTGGTTATTTTTTGCCTAAGTTATATAAAGATGCATTTGCATGGGTGAGAAGGTACAGGAAGTGTGCATTATTTGCAGGTAAGCAAAAATTGGCACCTCTACCATTGCATCATAAACAAGTTGAGAAACCCTTCATGAAATGGGGACTTGACTTCATTGGAGTTATTAACCCACCCTCTAGTGTAGGACACACATGGATATTGACTGCAACTGATTATTTCACCAAGTGGATAGAAGGTGTGGCATTGAAAAAAGCTAATGAGAGTGTTGTCCTAAACTTCTATCGGGACTTAGTTGCAAGGTTTGGAGTTCATGATTAAATTATTTCAGATAATGCTTTAGCTTTTTTAGGTCTAAAAGTGATTGATTGGGATTTTAAAAATGGTATATATTTGAATACTTCATCCAATTACTACCCATAAGGTAATGGAAAGGCTGAGTCTACTAACAAAAATATGATTAGGATCATTAAGAGGAAAATTGAAGATAATCAAAAGACTTGGCATGATAAGACGAAGCTAGCTCTATGGGCTGATAAGATAACACCTAAAAGATCCACATGTAACTCATCTTATGTTCTTGTTTATGTCAAAGAAGCAAGGCTTTCTATTTCTATTGAATTACCAACATTGAGTTTAATCAAGGAGCTAGAAATGATGGTTGAGGAGCCCATGGAGGTTAGACTTGCTAAGTTGATGGAGTTAGAGGAAACGAGGAGGAAAGCATTGCATAATCTAGAGATCCATCATGCTCAGATGAAAAGATATTTTGACAAGAAGGCAACCCCAAGATTCTTCGAAGAGAGTGACCTAGTTTTTAAATGGGATGAGATGAAGAATAAGCCTAGAAGGAATTCCAAGTTTGATGCTATGTGGAGTGCTCCATATATGGTCATAGGTTGTAAAATGAACAATTCCTTCCAGCTATCCAAGCTTGATGGAGAGGAGCTACCGATCCTAGTGAATGGGATTCACCTCAAGTTCTGTTATTGAGGTGTTTTTGATTCACTTTGTATTATATTAGATTAGGTTTACATTCCTCCAAGTTCTTTGCACATGTTCCTATTATATTTTCTCTTTCCCAAAGTGTTGATGCATAGGTTTGTTGTCTTTTGGGGGTCTTGTTCATTTTTCTGTTGAGTTAAAAGTTTGTCTTGTTGTTTTTTATGAGATATTTTGACTCATGCACCCAATGGATGTAATAGGCTATTGTTCTTTCATGTTTAGCAAGAAAAAAACCCTAGGATGTCACCAAGATGTTACCTATTTTTACCTTATAAGTTAAAATATTCATTAAAACCTTTGTGTCATAAAACCCTAAACTCCCCTGGTCTGAGTAAGCATTTTTGTTATGTTGATGTGTTGACCTCTTGTTGTTGGTTCTCAATTATTTAAGTTATAACCTAATTCTAGGTTTTCGTTCAATGACCAGCCCTTGGCCTCCTTTTACCACTTGAGTTTGTAAATTTTTATGAAATTTGGTTGTCTTAGTTTTGTCGGTCTTTGGTAAAGTTTTAAAATTGGTATCGATCACCGATAGAGTTTTTCTAACTTTATCTTTCTCCGCCCATTGAAGATTAAAGCAATGAAGATAAGGGATTGTTGGTATTTTTCCCAGTTCTCGAAACCTCTTTGGCCACCAACAACTTTATTAGTAAAATGTCATGTCCCCGAAATGGAACACTAAAATTACTAAGAATTGAAATGCAAATGCATAAATACAATACATATTAAAACATAAATACAAATATTAACAATTTAGCATTAATATGTCATGCCTCCACCATGATAAATTACAACACTAAAATATAAAGGAAACCAAACATTAAAATACAAGTAAATCAACAATCAAAATAAAGTAATAAAATAAATATAGTTATCAGTAATAATATTGCAATTATAAATATTATAAATAATAAATATGATTTTTATGGCTATAAATAATATTTATTATATTTAATAATATATAAATTATAAATAATGTTTATTGTGCTTATAAGAATGCTCTTAAACAATTACCATGCTGATTATAAAAAATAGAAATTTTATTTGAAAAAAATGTAAATTTTGTTAATTAGTTATTTACCATATTGCATGATGAGTTATAATTATTTTAATGTATTATAAAAAGTTAAAACATAAACATACAATTGTAATTATTTTTAATAGTTTAAGTTATAAAACATATCAATAAATGTCAATTTTATTATACTTTTATTTAGTGAAATACATAATTTATTATTTTAATTATAAAATCGTATAATAATTTATTATTTATTTATCAAAATGGTTATAAAATAAAACAAATAAAGAAATGACAATGTAAATTAATAAAAATACTTTAAAGTAAAATAAATATAATATTATTATAAATATAAGTTATATTAATTTTATAATTGTATATTTAAGATTTATAAAATAATATTATTTAAAATATTATAAAATATTTAATAAATGTTTTCTAAAAATAATTTTAACACTAAAATAGTTTTACTATAAAAATTATATTTTTTTATATTTTAATTTTTTTTATAATATTAATAAAAACATAAATATTTCTTAAAGATATAAAAAATCAAAACACAAATTAATAATTAAACATATTGAAATTTTTACATAATCATTAAATGAATATAATGTTTGAATAATATATTTATTATTATAATGCAAATTTTAGAATAATGTAGTTAATTAAAAACAATTGCATGCATATATTCTCATTTGATGGCATTATAGTTATTTTAATATAATAATAAATAATTAAAAAATACAAAACTTATAAGATACTACTTGAGTATATTTTGTAAATGTTAATATATTAATATAAATTTAACATAATCATTGACACATTAATATATATTTATTATTGAAACATCTTTTTGATGTCAATTAAGATTGATGAAAGTGGTATATGTAAACTCATTCAAACAATGTCTATGTCTTGTTTTTTATCAATGTATCAATGATTAGTGTCTTAAGATAATACCTTTATATACACAACCCCAAATGTGCAATTTTAATGTTTTTTGTGCTAATGTCAATAAATATAAATCCTAGCACAAACTTACTAACCTTAATTTTTATTTTAGAGAGCTTAGATCATATCTACACCCAAAAGTGTTGAATATATTTGAAACAAATTATTTATAAAATCACCAAATACTCAGCACCAACATAAATACTAAAATCATACATTAAAATTATCCCTAAAATAACATAAAATTTAAAGATGAAACACATTTACAACTAAAAATATCAATATAACTTTCCTCCTCTATATCAACATATATTTTAAAAAACGGAAGACACAGCCCAGTCAAATACAACAACAACGTCTCGGGTTCCTAAAACGTCTACGTGGTGGCTTTTGGCACGTGTGGGCCTGTCTCGGGTTCCTAAAACGTCTACGTGGTGGCCTTCGCTGATTGGTAGCTCGCAGGCTTCATGCCTCACTGGGCTGCCTCGCAGATCTGAACCCTCCATCAAAAAAAAAATACAACAAAATGATGTATTCTGTTTCTTAAAATCTGATTTTTTAAAAAAGTTCTACTGGATAAAATAGCCAATATTGCAAGACCACCATTAAAACTCTTTGGAAGAATTACAGCTTATGATAATTAGCATAGAACATGGAAGTGGCTGAAACTAAAATCTAATAGAAAATGAAAAAGAATGAATGGCTGGTAATATTATCCATAAATCGGCGCCATAAGTCAGTGGGACACTTTGAATAAGTCACTTTTAAAAACAGTGAAAAAGTTAGTGGTGATATAACGGGAGACATAGTCGATGCCATAACTGGCGATGTAGCTGGAGATAAAAGTGATGACACAGTTGGTGATTTGGTTGCAGACATCGTTGTTGGAGAAGATGCTGCAAAATATAAGGGGGAGGAATATTCCCCATAATATAAGGACACAGGTAGAACCAACAACCGTAATTCTAATTTATATTGAGGTCAATTAAATATTCAATATATATATGTATGTATGTGTAGGTAGATGTGTGAATTATATGTGAATATATAATAATGATGCTTGCAATAATTATTAAGCTTTATAAGTAATTATGATATTTTAATAAATATGGATAGTAGATTCTTATCCGCTTCATCAACACTAATGATATCTTCTAAGTGTGAAGAACAGATCGATTGGGAATAAAGGTAAGAGACCTGCTAGAAAATAAAGATCTGATTTGTATTATGATTTGATATATTTATGATGGAATAATCAATAGGATTATATAAGCATTAATATTTATCATTTCTTAGGCATGGATCTATATGTGGTCTTGAGAAGTCATAACCAGTATTGCATATTACTGCCTAAAGATAAATCTAAGTGTTTGAATCTATTTGAAACCCTGCTCAAGAGGAAGGGCTTGAGAAAGTGGTGTGTGCCTAGGGATCCCATTGAAGATCTATCCAATCTTAAGGCAAGGATGGGCCATGGATGAGTGAAAATTCTATTTAAGATCTACCCAATCCAGAGGTAGGGATGGGCCATGGATGGGTGGAGGTCCCCACTCAAGTCTGCTCAAACCAAGAAAGGGATGGGCCATGGAGGGGTGGTAGGCCTAGACCACTTGTAAGTTTTGTTGGCTTCTTCCAATAGGTGAAGTGTCTTTTGAGGTCGTGACATGGGTGGAGAAAGAAGGCACAAGCCACCAATAGGGAGAGTTGTGGTACACAACTTCTTAGGCTTGGCAAATGGCTTTGGGAGGATCCATCCATGTTACTCCTCCTAGTTCATAATAGTTCCATTTGTGATGAATCTATAAATGGATACCATGATGCTAATGCTAATAGATATATGTATGTGTGGAAATATTGTTCATGTGGTGAATGCACGGCTCAACCAAGAATACATCATTAAAGAGTTATCCACTTGACAAGATAGAAAGCCCAAAACCCTAATCAACAAGTGAATTCTAGGGTAAAGAAGGACAAGGGACATACATAAAACCTTTGCTTTTACCGATCAACACATTCAAATACCTAATGATGGCCCCTTTTAACAACAACATATTTGCACGTGTACAAATCCTTCACTTAAGTTGCCTAGCCTACTTAGCTTTGACCACATGTCTTCACTGTATTTCATCACATTCATCCTTCATGCCGCATTTCATCTATCTCCTTCTTGTTCCCAAAATGCGATGTATGATGGTGATTTATCATCGCAGGTCTCTAGTGCATCGCTATTTTAAGTTGTTCTCCTATGATGCTAGTTGCAATGTACAATAAAGGGAGTTTGGTGGGTCCTTAATTTAAAATGCAACAGAGTGATATGGTGACATGTGTCCAGGGTGACAAGTGGCTAAAGGTGATTCCATTGCAAGGTTTCCTTACATCACAAGCTTCATCTCTCTGCAGAAAAGGTTAAAAGTGAGGTGCGATGAAAAGTAAGGAATATGATAAAGAAGATCCATAGGACATGTGTCGACAAGGCTTTCATCGCATGAAAATAGTTCATCGTCGTTTGGGTCTCTCAGCAGCCAAAGGTATGTGCGATGTATTAAGAGAACTTGTGGTCCATTGATCTTATATTTCATGATGATCAATGGGCATGTTTTAAACTTACATTAGAGCTTAATCTCATTCATTCTTCTTCAATCCAATGACACAAATTCAAATTTTAATGGATACCACGCTATGTTCATGAGAAGAGCTAGAAGTTATGGTGCAATTGCATATTTTTAACAACCAGGTCACATCTAGGTAGCTCCAAATTGATTTGTGGCAAGGGAAAAGATCAGAATGCAATGAGGAAACATATCAGTCATCTCTAGTATCAAAAGGCAGACATCTAGATTTGCAAATCAGAAGTTTTCCTTTGGTTTAGGAGCTGATTTTATGGAGTTTGTGGCAATCAGGATTGATAATCAGCTTCAATCAAGCAATGGATTGATTTTTCAGCTCTGAATCAATCTTGAGCATGAACTGAAGAGCTTTAATTTCTATAAAAGGGTTGCTCATTGGCCTTTCATTTTTTCAGTTCTTGCTTCTTTGCAAAAAATAATAAGTTGTCTTGTAACTCTTTTTCAAAAGGATATTGTAACAAAAACTCCTTTCAAGATTAATAAAGATAGCAGTATTCCTTCTTTAAGCTTTTGTCTCCATTTGCAATGGGTGATTTGATGTAAGATTGTGATTTTATGCTTTAAATCATGTTTTATGTCTCACTTATGCAATTTTTGGAAAAAGGGTTTCATGTAATGCAGGTTATATGTTGTGTCAAGTGTTTTAATGGGTTGTAGTTTTGAAAAAGTCCTATTTTCCTTCAAAAAATCTTAGAAATCAAACCTTCATATAAGTTACTTCTGTATTGCATTTTTCAAATGAAGTTGTAAAAACAAAAGCTCTTTCATTAATGTTGGTTGTGAGTTAAAACAACAACAAAATTTCAGATTTCTGGTGCATAACCCCCTTTAGTTTTAGGATTTCCCTTTCAAGTTTCCTATCTTCCCTTTTCCTTGTGATTTTTAGTAGTTTAGGTGATTTATCAAGGGAACAAACTCACTCTGGAGATTCATCCTCACTATAAGCAACCCATGGCTTCAAGATATTTCCATTTTACATGGGATTGTTGAGTGCATACTCAACTAGGTTGCAGTCCTAAGTGATAATAACATAATCCTTCTTAGGACCTTCTTTATCAAACTCTCTCATTTCAAATGCAATAAGGGCACCAAAAAATTGATCCATTGAAAGTTTATCCAAATCTCTATCTTCCTCAATAGAAGATACTTTAGCACTATAATATTTAGGAATAGATATCAGTACCTTTTTTACCACCACAGATTCTTCAACATCTTCACCAAGTCCTCTGATTGCATTGACCACTTCATCAACTCGGAGAAAATATCTAGCAATATCTTCATCCTTTGACATTTTTCAGGTTCTCAAACTTTCCTTTTTAGATCTAAAACTTTTCTTGCTTTACTTCGATGTATCCTTCATAGATTCCACTCAAATTCTCCTAGACTTCCTTTTCCAACTTGCAATGCATCACCTTTAACAGGTCAGAATCTAATAACCCACTCAAGATAGCATTCTTTGTCTTTCCATTATTTTCATAAGCTCTTATCTCAATCAAATCAGTTGGAGGAGTAGCAGGAACAACATAACCATTTTTCATAGATTTCCAAACACCAAACCCTAAAGAGGATAGATGAGTTTCAATTGGGAATCTCCAAAAAGTGAAATTTGTTCCATAAAATTTAGATACCTTTTCAGATCCTTCTTTTTTCATCCCAAATCTTCCTCAAGATGTTAAACTTCTTCTAAGGAACCAGACTCTGATACCAATTATTAAACACACACCGAAATACTGAGAGGGGATGAATCAATATTCAATCAAAACTCAAACCATCTAGAGAAAACTGAAACTTAATCTTTACAACACAAATAGAAACATGATAGATCAACATAATGCACAACACAACATAACACCAAATGTATGTGGGCAACCCCAAAGGGGAAAAACCATGGTGAGAAATGTTGCTAGGAGCTACTATCCTAATCTAGCCTCACAAATGAATAATAGTTATAGAATTTTTTTAAGGCTACAACCCAAGGAAGCTACTACTCCTTGTAAAGGTTTTAGGGTCACTCCCAAGGAAGCTACAACTCCCTGCGGACTTTGTTTTAGGGATACAACTCAAGGAAGCAACTACTCCTTGAACTAAGAACAAACTCAAAAATGATTACAACATGATAGTATTTCTACTATCTGAATCTAGCAATGAATCTCAATCCTTTTAATGATTGCAATTCTACTTTTTCCCTTCTCTTTTGATGATTGTGATACTGCTTTGATAATTCTTCTACAACTTCTTCAAATGTATTCTTTGTAGCTTACTAGTTCACTACTTTCAACCTTCAAGAAGCTTTGCCTTTGGCTCACTACCTCCATCAATCAGTTGGGCACACTCTTCACTTCCCTTTCGTCACAGAAATGTCTTCAAGATGAATTCAGACAAGATCTATCAATTCTACTCTTTCTCCTTCATTCGCTTACATAAATCATAATGCATTACACATCCTCAACTTAACCACAAGACCTAGATCAACTAGTTTTACATTATATACGTTGATTACATTACATATGTCAACCTTCAACAAAGAATATTACAATTACAAGTCAACCAAAGATCAAACAACCACATGAAACGTGTAGAGGGAAAGCCCTAAAAAGAAATACACACAACACCAAGAAGAGGAACAAACCTTGTGGATTCCAACACACGCTTAAACTGGTCCTAAATATTCTTCACAACATCAACCTTCAATGAACAACATCCACATGTTTCACAAATTCAAATTAGGTCGGCCTTAAGCAAGAAAACATGAAACTTGTAGAACATCGGCCATTACAACATTGGTGGTACACATGAAAGATTAAACAGTACTTGTGCTTCACCCATATGAGTCATCTTGACCCATAAAACTCCTTCAAACACTTCTTGAACTTTGTGCAACCAAGAACTTGTGGCACACACCTTCAACATACCTCAATCAGCCAAGAAAAAGCATAACCTAACAACACCTGCAATCCAGACCATAACGTGTTCCAAAAAAATGATACAACACCTTGCAAAATAACATAAAACATCACATGATCTTTAGAAACACTACCACACAACTCTTTCACAACTTCATGCAACAAGAAGTTGGTGCAAGCCAACAGACATTGAAACTAGCCACCAGACAACATAGTCCTACTCTCTGTCACATACAACTTTCTCTACAAAAGGACTAAAGATATAAACCTTTGAATATAGCACCTTCACAACACACTAAACTTAACTTATGAACTGCATGACCATATCTACAAATGAGAAGGAATGCAAAGCCAAACTTTTCACCTCTATGAGAATTCTCATAGAAACAAAATTGTTTCCAAACTGTTACTTACAAAACACTTTTCCATTAATCCAAACAACATGAAAGTTGGATCAAATATGCCCTAACAACATATTAAGCTAAATTTCAAACTATAGGAGCACAACATTACCAATGGGAGAATTTCTCAGAGACTTTGGTAACCAATCAACCAGATTGCAACTCACTTCTCACATTTCAAGAAAAAAAACTATAAACAACCTTTTTACATCAATGACAACCAACACTTTTGATATCAATGACAACCAAACTACAACAAATCCTAGCTTCAATGTGCGAATTTTTTGAAAGGTGAACTAACTGGCTAGAGTGGATAACAACACACACTGCCCCATTGAAAAGAAAGAATGCAATCCCTAGAAAAATAAGTTCTCACAAAGGCCCAAATAAATAATGACATAGACAATAGCGATGTGTAGGTTCAAACACTCATTTCACACATAACCAACCAGAGGAATGCATATGCAATGGTATGTTATGGAATGAATCCATAAATTTGATTTGATATTAAGCAAATAGCTTATTAGTCCACAAAATTGAAAGAAATATTGGGAGAGCTTTAGCAACCTCAACCTGTGAGACATGATGTGCAATGCAATGAAGAGTCGAGAGGAGTGAGTTTTTGCTAGCCATGTGTAATGAAAGGAATGTTCAAATGTGAAAGTTCTTCCAATTACACCAAATTTTTTTGGGTTAATCAAGGATGTTTCTCAAGTTATTTCTTCTAGCTATTTTTTTATGGTGCATTGTTTTATTTACTCTATTTTGTTTTAGGTTTTGATATATCTTAGTTCTAAGGACACAACACATTTTCGCACTAGGAAAATGTTGGCACCATAAATGTAATCCTTTGAATATTGTAATCACGCACCAAGAATAGCATTGTATGCATGTACATGGATAAGATTTCTAGGTGTATTTTGAGCACAAATCGATTTGCATTATATATTTCAACACCATGAGATAGAATTGTGAGTATGATTTTCAATCAGTGCATGAAATAATTATGGACTAAAGTTAATAATATTTGCACAACAATCCATAATAGCTAGGGATAAGTATTTATATAAACAACATTGTTTGATATATTATCAATGAAGATATATATATAGGAAAACCTTGTGATTTTATTATTCAATGTCTTGGGAGCATTATTTCTTGTGAGTTTATTGCATATGTTTGTCTAACAACATGTGGATCATGTAGAGGATGAAACACTCTCTTTTACCATGAGTATTTAAGATTCATAGCTACAATTTAGGCTTTGAAATCTTGTAAAACTTTCCCGGTTTCTTCTTTTTTAGGGGGAAATAGTTTGAGGTTTGTTTTTCCACTTTGTATCTAATTTGATTTCACATCAATATCCCAAATTTAGCATAAAATTTATAAGTTCATACCCCAAAAAAATAGGTAGGAGGATATAGCAATAAATTCCCATCCTCTTGATAGGCCTGCTAATAAATATTTTGTTGGATTGAAAAGGGTATCATCATTGAGAATGGACCTTTAAACGATAATTAGAAATAAAAAGCTAGTAAGTAAATAGAGGACAAAACTAAACTTGAAGAACATGAGTAGCATGGATTCATGTAGGGTTGAAGCGTGGCAAACCAAGCAATGGTGAGAATGTTACACCTCCAGTGACTACAAAGCTTCTAAAATTTGTTAAAATTTAGAGCAACAACTACTACAATTTGATTTTGATGAGCACAACCATTTGTAATAGTTAGGAAGCTATTCATCTTGGAAAGTTTCAATGGATAAAGAAACTTCCATGTTGACCTAAATTCAAATACTACACGCTTTCAAAGGAATCATAAACTTATACGACGAGGTTGATATTTTAGTTGTAGAGTACTCTCATTTTTCAACACAAGATTTTTTTTTAGCTTCATGAGTAGTAGTGCATATATGAAAATCTAAAATATTCAAATTTTCTTTGGTTAATCATACTGCTACAAGTTGCAAGATTCAGAGAAAGTCTCACAAACTAACATTATTGAACTTATGAAAGAATATTTCAATACTAACTTCTAAGATGATGAGATTTTATTTTCTTAATTATACTCTAGTTCCAAGATAGAAAATGTCACATACTAACAATAATGAAACAAAGAAAATTGGGAGAGTTTATTAGCCAATATATTCATCTTGAAAGAGGTTATTAGAGTCTAAATTTTCATGTTATCCAAGAGATGGTAGTCATAGTGTCAAACTACTAGTGCTATCATCCAACAAATTGTGCTTCCAGCAAGGGTCATAGTTTTTAGCTATTAGAGAATATGTTTCTTATTGTGTCCTACTCTAAATTGAACTGGTCATCCATGAGTAAAGCTCTTTTTTTTTTCATTTTGGCAATCTTCTCATTGTTGCTTCTAATGAATTAGTTTCTCTCTAATATTCTAGGGTTACCCACTTTGCAATCACCACTCTTCTTACCTAGGCTCATTTATTAGTGTATTTTTATATCAGTTAAAGTATTTGATCATCAACAACTAGCCTTTGTTCTAATAGAATTGACATTATAAAAAAAATCACCAGCAACATTTCCCCCTACACTTGAAGTTCAAAAAGTTTTGTATATGTCTACATCATTTTCTTTTAGTTTAAATAGTGGGGGCTAGAACTTTAATAGCTCCTCTTCCATAAAAATAATGCTTCTATAATTAATAAACTTGGAAGCATCGTAATGTTGGTGGTTACACAACACACCCCAAGTTTGCAAAAACTTGGGGACCCAAATTTAAAAAATGCCTGTTTAGCAAGGCCAAAGAAAATGGTGTCAAAGGTTGAGTTAAAAATATGGTGCATTACGACATACATCATGAGATTTGAAGCGTAAATTTGGAAAACTAGGTGTTCATGTAAACCTAGTGTGAATGCATGATTCGGAATAGGTCGGCTACAAATAAATTTAGTAAGCCAAGTTACCATTGAAGAAAATATGGTTTCAACCAAGTAAGGTTAAAGGTTGGTTTCAACCAAGTAAGGTTAAAGGTTGCAGACCCGCAGGTGCGGTAAACAAGGTATCCAAGGCATACGAGTTAAGTCAAGCAGTTCAAGTTGGCATTGTGACAAAGATGTTGAAATGGTCGTGCAGGTATTTGGGTATTCGAGAAATCGGATGTTTAGGTACCCGAGTAATCGGAAAATGTATATCTAAATACATGTTTAGTGTGTCACCTAGGATGTCCAATAACATAAAAAAATCCAAGAAACCTGCATATAAGTGCATATGCCTAGGAAACTGCAAAGTGCATTATTTTAATTGCAAAATTCAATGAGCCGAAACCAAATGCTTAATTTTAATAATGATTTCTTTTCTGACATATGCATTAAACGAATTTAAATATAGTTGATGGAAATGATGTAAATGGTGTTGACGGAGGTTTAATAGGTGGCAAACCAAAGAGGAAATGTGGACATATGGGTGAATCAAACTCGCAGATGAATTTGACAATATTAAAGAAAGAGGGATACACGATTAGGAAACGGGTACACGGAAGGAGTGTTCAAAACAAAAAAGTGGGTAACCAAAAAAGCGGGAACTCGAGATTTGTATGGCAAGTTAATATAGTTTTGAGCTTCCTCACTTTGCATCAACAGATATTTTTCCCAAATCCAAAACCCGATGATGGAACCAAGAAAAGGAATGGATGAATTTTCTATATCCACCTAATCACTCTAAATATCCAGCTTATTCCTACATTTTGAAGATGAAAGTAAACACGATGAACATTTTCCCATGATTTCAAAGCTTTTCAACTGCAAAGAATGAAGTCAAAGTGCCTTTGACTTATTTCTAGAATGGGGAAAATATCTTCCAATGCCTCTTGTCTTTTGTGTGCTATGATATGATTGGCTTAGTTCCACTTAGCCATATGCTTTTTAAAACTCTTTTGAGGCCTTGTGTTCTATAAAAGGTCAAGTGTTATTCATTTTAATGGATTAGAATTTGTTGAACTTGGTGACATAAGATTGGCACATAACCAATTTTATTTCTATTTTCATGGTTTTTGTTCAATTCCAACATAAAAACTTGTATGTTCCACAAAAATTGCTAATATCAAAGCTAATTTGAAAGTTATTTCCTCACATTGAATCTTACATAGTTGATTGTTTATTCATATCAAAAAAGCCAATGTGTTGTGTTGGATTCAGGTGCATATTGACATTGTTCGGTGGTAAACAAACGTTTGTCTTATCTAAACTTCTTGCATTATTCTATGTGTAGTTGTGAAGCAATCTGGTGAAGTATAGGATGGTTTTTGCTTTGATTTAGTTCATTTCTTAGTGTATACATGGATTAATTGGGAGACCTTAAATTTTAGGATCTTTAATGTTTTTCTGTAATTAGATGTTAAGTATTTCTTACGAATGGTTTGAATTCATGAAATATTTCCTACAAATAATTTGTATTCATGAAATTGTGGATTAATACATGTTGAATCTGCTATATCTTTATGTTACTTTGTTCGATACAGTTATCATTAAGTTTGAAAATCATAGGCCCCTCGTGATTAACAACATTTTGCAAAATGAACCTTGGGTGAACCTAGTGCATCAAGGCCTGACATTCCTAAGCCTGGGATAGCTAAGATCATCTTTAATTGGAAAATATTAGTGATTCTTTCAAGATAGATAGATTCGTATGTTCATCTCAACAAAGATTTATTTGCATGTTGGTGTGTGTAACATCCACGTCAATAGAATTGGTGCTAGAAGGAGGGCATTCCTAACCAAAATGGTAAGTTGTACCAGTACTAATGAGAAACCTAGGGTTGGAGTGAGCTTTAGGATGTACAGTCACATATAAGTTGAAATTGTCCAAAAGATCCTCAATAGGAAGCTCTTCCCTGAAAATCTACTTACTTTTGGGTGGGTAGAGGGATGTAGGATTCACGACACGACTGATCACAGTGAGGTTGACTATAAAAATTTCCTAGTTAAGGTAAGCCTAGCCATTAACAAAATAATTATGTTAATCAAAGCTTTCCTCACCAAGAAAAGGATAGAAGGATTTAACAAAACTTGGTTTAATTATAGAAATCTCAGATAATCCTGATAAAAGAAGAGTTGGCAAAGTCTCAAAAGCCAAATTCAGAGGTGGTAAACTTGCTAATTTGAAATTTCTTGTAAAAGATTTGATAACTATGCAGGAAAAGAAGCAAAATCCTACAATATCGCAAATGCCTCATGAAAAGGAGAAATATCAAAGACATGAATTGCTAGAAAGAAAACCTTTGGATAACTGCAAAGGCACGGATACAACAAAATGATCAGAAAACATTGTAACACCATCCAAAAGCGAAAAAATCACAAGCGAAAAGGAAGTAATGTTAGATTTAATACTAGAATTTGAATATCAATCTTTCATGTTTCCAGTTCGTGAAAATTTCGTGTTTAATTTGAAAGAAACGAGCAGTGAAGAAATTGCTCATGCTAGAATGCTAATGAGTGTGTGTTTGAAAAGCGAGAGTGTTAAAGAGCAATGCAATGGACGAATGCTCAAAATAAACAAAAATATTTGTGCCATGGAAGCACAGGTTCAAGATACAGAGCGTATCACCAAAATCCATGATCAAGAGTCATCCAAGGGCATACAATTCAAAAATGTGCTACTCGAAAACGACCAACATTTAGGTCGTTTCTATCCATTTCAATGAGATAATTGGTAAATATGTGTTTGAACATATGTTTATTAGATACAAAAAACTCAAAATGACACATGTTTATAATATTTTAACCAAGGAATATAAAGTGAATTTAAGGATAAGCAAGCTAAGATTCAAACCAAAATAACAACAAAGTTGGTCCTTAGGAACGAATTTCACACTAAATTCAAAGCGTCGCATTTAACCTAATAAGTATTAGGGTTAATCTTTTAGCTATTAGTTTTGTAGGTTTTCTTAGGGCATTAGGTTAGGTTTGCAAAACTGGTAAATGTCTGCTAAGCCCAAATTTTCCCAAATTTAAGACCACAATGGCATGTTTATGTAATCAAATAGCATAATGAAAAATTTGAAGTGAACGCACAACTTGCAAAAAGTAGAAGAGCCAAGGTTAAAGCTCTATAAGAATTTTTTTATTATATTAATCGAAGTATTCCGTATTTACAATGAAATACAAAATTTACAGTACAAATCGAAATACAAAATTGCCTTTGTCCAATATCATAGTCGTCAAAAGTAAAACAATGCACATTGATAGTCAATTTTTGCAGCTTCATCCATGGGCAACAGGTATCCTAGGTAAACGTTGTGCTTGTGCTTGTCGATATCGATGGCCTACAAATTTACAACAAATGGGATCAAAGGAACCATGACTCCATCGTTCAAGTAGCACAAGATGTCTCTCGTGACCAGAATCCTCATCTGTTGCAGCAGGCATCCACTCAATAGTGGGAATTCGTCACTTTTCAATGGGTGATAAATGAGAGGTTAGTTTGTTATTTCTCCACATTGGCGGTAAACCATCCAAGGGTTACAAATATGTGAAAATTAACACTAAAATATGCAGCAAGTTAAATGACTGGAACAATACTAGTGTTTACAGTTTTACAATGAAAAACAACTGCAATTTTCAAGTGTTATTACAATCTTTACAAAACACAATGAAATAGATAATCTCCCACTTGATAATCTCTCAATTATTGAAGATATAAACCAAAATCAGAATTTGAAATAAGTCTGATACAAAAATCTGCAAACTGAAATTCTGAACTAGCAATCAATGAAACACCAAAATGGACAAATCTCTTACCACACTTTGTAAACTCCTATCAAACTGAAAGTTCTTCACTTCAAAGGCTAGGCGACCATGAAATCATCATTTTCCAAGTTCCAATCATCATCAAACACACAACACAAATTTCCAAAGCCTTCAATGAATGGTACGACCCTATGAGAGGGTCGACCTCTCTTAAAAAATCATTCCCTTCACAATAAAATTTGTTCTTGTACAATTTGAAGTGCCTCCAACATATAGATAGAAGGAACAAACACCCATAAGCAAATAAATTGTATTCATGAAGTTGTATACAAATTTGCCTAGCAACCATATCTGGACCAACAATTTAAAAACTCAAGAAATCTTTAGAATTCATCAACCATGAAGCTCAATCTGCTAGTCTAGATGAGAAGCAACCATAAAACCAACTAGGTGTTATCTTTCAAACATGAAATTGGACAATTGCTAGGAGGTAAGCATTCTTCGAAGCCAAATTCATGTAGTCATTTTGACAACATAACAATAGCATAAAAGAATGGATGAGAAAAGCTGGAGCAAACACTCTCCTTTATAGAATTGAAGGTGACTTTTCAAATTCCATAACTCCTCCAAGAAAGGGACGCTAAAACTCCTTTTTGAAATATTTTAAATTTGAAAACACTTTATTTCATCTCCTTTAGGCGTCCAAACTTCAAGGCATTTAAAACATAAAATATCAAATATTCTCTCCATGAGGCGTCCACCCTTTATGACCACCTTTTAACACAACTTCAAGTTAATACATTAAGCCAAGGGGTCAATTTAAAAACATAACATTAATGCCTTGAGATAAACTATTTCTCCAAATATTGCTCTTAAAAGCCAAAACCAAAGTCACACAACTGCTCCAACAAAAAAGGAAACTCACTGAAGTGTTGCCAACTGGACCACTACCAAAATTAGAACTTTCTAAAAATAGTAAATTATGAGAGATGCCATAAAACCTCCAAACAAGGGAAACCCCGATTTCACCTCAACGAGCCTACAGGCTTCCGAAATAGGCTGAAGAGCTACTGAGCCGATCATTGACTAGAAGGGGAGATTACAGTTTTCAATTCCATGTTGTTGGAAATGGCTGCTTGTAGTCTATGATGCATTATTCGATATTCCAATGATAATTACATCTTTTCCCATTGATTGGTTGCATGAATACATACTATTTTGTTATCTTCATAGATTGACAGAAGACTGAAACAGATGAACAAATAGGCAGGAAATAAACAAATGAACAGATAGACAACATAGAGAGACAGATAAACAACCAAACATGTTCAAAGCTCTTAATGATCCTATGAATTTTCTTTGCATTGCCTTGTTGTCAACTGGCATGTTGCTGACACTTGCATTTTGTTGGTGGTTCTGCTTCTACATTTTCTTGAAGTGGTTACTGCTAAACTTGTAATGTGCAGTGGTGAAAATAATATAGAAATAGAATTTTGCCAAAAGGGAACAACTCTGAACTCTGCTCATTGATGTCCAGTTCAATTTAAAGTAGGGCACCATGTGAAACATTAATAGCTACAACTGTGACCCTTGCTGGAAATGCAATATGTTGGGTGAATAATAAATTAAAATAGCAACAAAAATATTTTGGGGAAAAAATCGGCAAACCAAAAGTATCAGCGTTTTTGAAAAAATCGAGCAAAAATCAGATTTAAAAAAAAAACATAAAAAATTGTAGAACAAGAGATAAAAACTATTTCCATAGCATAGAGATATAGAGAGCAAATAAAATAAAGAGTTTAACTAATGAATTATAGAAAATAGATTTTTGTAGTTTATATTCATATCGCTGATTACATTCATTGCATTGCACATCTTTCAAACTCAAAGCATTACTTCACATTGCATAACTAATAACTAGATGCTGATAGATGACAAAATTTCAATTACAATATAGTTTTTTACTAAGTCAACCTACGCAATTATGCAATTACTTCACATTGCATAACTAATAACTAGAAGCAGCTGCCAATTGCATTAGCTTGTCATGGTATTCCATGAGACCACATTTCTTTGAGGCATTTTTTCAAACAGTTCACTGCCTTGTCTATGCTACGACATTTTTCATACATGTCTACCAAAGCATTTTATCAAACAGTTCACTGCTTTGCTGCTATGGCTAAAACCCTAAAACAGGTGCTTTCAAACAATCTATGGATGCTTGGAAAAAACCTATCAAAGCATAATAGTAAGCAACAAGCTATGGTCTCATCATTTTTTTTTCACATGAAAATCAACACAATTTTATTCGCAATTTTTTTGTAAGTTTTAAACCCATTTTTTTGGCGATTTTGCAGTTTTAAATGGGAAAAAATTGTTGACCAAAAGGTCAAAGATTTTTTCAAAAAATCAGGGAAAAATCGTCCAGCCTGCAGATTTTTTAAAAATTGTGATTAATCGGGTTTTTTTTGCAAATTTCTGTTTCTATGGGTGATAGCACTAGTAGTTTGACACTTTAACTACCATCTCTTGGATCAAATGAAGATTAGGCTCCAATGATCTCTTTCAAGATGATTATATTGGCCAATGAACTCTCCCGATTTTCTTTGTTTCATTATTGTCGGTATATGAGATTTCCTATCTTGGAACTGGTAGAACTTAGAAGTATAACCAAAGAAAATCTCAACATCTTAGAACTTAGTACTGAAATCTTCTCTCAGAAGTTCATTACATTCAAGAGGGGGAATTTTCACTGTTAATCTCGGTAATGGTAGTCATCTGATTAACCAAAGAATATCTAAACATCTTAGAAGTTAGTACGTGCACTACCTCAGATGAAGGTCCAACAAATTCATAAGAGGGTTGAAAATGAGACTACTCTGAAGCTAAATTATCAAACTTCTCCTACAAGTTTGTGATTCTTTGGAAAGCGTGTAATATTTGACTTTAGGTCAACATGAAGTTTCTTTATTCCTTGAGACCTGCCAAAATGAACCACTTCCTGGCTGCTACAGATGGTTGTGTTCATCAGAATCAAACTGCAGTAGTCTTGCTTTGAATTTTGACAACACAAGCTTCCTAGTTGCTGGAGGTGTTGCCTTCTTGGTATTGCTTGGTGTGCCACACTTCAGCCCTGAAGGACTCCCTCCTACTCATCTTCTTCATGTTTAGTTTTGTCCTCTTTTTTCTTATTGGCTTCCTGCAGCTTGTTATTGTTGAAAGGTCTATTCTCAGCAGTGATACCCTTTTCGACCCATCAAAAAATTTATTACTGGGTCTGTCAAGAGGATGGAAATTCAATCCTATATCCTCAATACCAACTATACTGGGGTACAGACTTAGAGATTTTATACTGAATTTGAGATAATGATGTGAACTCAAATCAGCTACAGAGAGGTACAGCCAAACCCCGAACTACTACCCCCTAAATAAGAAGAAACCCAGAAAATTTAACAAGATTTCATAGCCTAGATTGTAGCTATGCAACTTAAGTATTCATGGTAAAAGATTGTCCAGGTACACACAAGACGTTTAGTGCCATCTGTTCTTTGCAAGACAAGCAGATTTGACCAGAAAATTTTCCCTGATAACTTTCACTTTCATAAGCAACAGAGATGGGATGAATTGACTTGAAAGAAAACACTACAAATTTTAAAGGAGCCAAGATAGGGTAAATGTCAATGATATGTAAATAATTACAGTTTTTGTGATCTTTGGTTTTTTGGTACTTAACAGTTAAATTCTCAACTCTTAGTTATCCATCTTCTTACCACATGCAATCAACCTAGGCTTAAACACTTATTATGACTACCATGCACTGGAATATCAGTCCATGCTCACCTGAAGCACACTTGAGTCCATCCTCTACTTGACCCATGACCTATGTGCTGCTAGACAAACATATACAATGAACTCGCAAGCAATTAATTATGCACACAAGACATTGAATAACAAAATTGGCAGAGTTTTTGCTATTTCTATACATTGGTAATATTTCAAAACAATGGTGTTGTTTATATAATAAATGTTTATCCCCAGCACTGACTAAACTATCGTGGATTGTCATGCAAATATTTATAGCTTCGGTCCATAATTACTTCATGCACTAACTGAAAAGCATACTCACAATTCTATCTCATGATGTTAAAATACATCATGCAACCACTTGTGCTCAAAATACACCTTCTAGAAATCTTATCCCTATACATGTGCGGTGCATGATTACAATATTCAAACTATTAAATTTATGGTGTTAAATTCTCCCCATACAAAACTTTGTTCTGTACTTAGAACTCAGATACATCAAAAACCCAAAACAAACCAGACAAAACAGAATATGCACCACCAAAAACGAACTGAAAGAAACAACTCAAGCAACATCCTTGATCAACCCGGAAGACTCTTAACACGATTAGAAGAACTTGCACATCTGAACACTCCTTTCATTGCACATGTGTAGAAACAACTCACTCCTCCAGACTCTTCATTGCATCAATGATGTGCACAAGCACATCATCTTCCATGGGTTGAAGCCACTAAAGCTCTTGCAATGCTGCGTCCAGTTTCATGGGCTAATAAGCCATTTGCTTAACCTGAATTCTAGACTAAAGTTATAGGAAGTTCCTGGCTACAGCTCTTGGCCACTGTAGTTTTTGGCAAAGATCATGAGAGGTATGAAGGCCTTACCAGAAGATGGTGGACCATATGCTTACCAATGGCTTCACTCTGAGAGAAAACTTTCATGGTGTGGAGCAATTGATTTTTCCCTCGAATCAGCTTGCACGTATATTTTAGTGTTGAAATAAACTTCTTATATGTGGGGTATTCTTAGAAAATATAAGTCAAGTTGCATCAAATCATATACATGTAAGCATGAAAAAGTGATATTTTGGATCCAATCGAATTGAATGAAAAATGGTTCTGTATGAGTTCATCTTTCTTCATTAGTAGTGAGATTTATGTTAGAAAATCCAAATGCATAGGAGGCAACTCTTGAACCTTTCTTGGACTGAATGTTTCCATCTGTTCCGTTGGGGTGAAGGATTGAATGGTCCAATGTATAATCCAAATAAAATCCCAAATCATTAGTTGTTTAAGACGGGGTGAAGAAAGTTTATAGCACAACGAATATTGATAGAAAAACTTAAAAAAGCTGCTGAACAGTTGTAAGTCAAGAAGCTTTCAGTGGGATCATCATTTGAGTCTAATGAACAGGCAATACTCTAAGAATCCACATTCTAAGTAAATTACGTAATATGATTTTCCTTCTGGATTTGATATTAGAACAGTACATACACTTAATAATGCAAGAGGTTTTGTTATTTGCCAGAAAATGATCCACCCTTAGGCTAGTTTAGTTGCTTCAGGAATAAGAAAAGAGATTTCAAATGCACACATTTCTCTTCAAACTGAGGATGAAACAGGTTAGATACTATGGATGGCCACATCTGCTTGCCACTGGAGAAGAATGAGAAAAAAATATTAGGTGTAAGATGAAGAAGCGCAGGCATAGAATCCAATCTCAGCAGAAAAAATTGAAACTGATCTGTTATGGTGTAGTTTATACAGTCAGTCCAGTCATGCTGTAGTTATTTTCATTTTACTTAGTTTTCTGCAGATAGATATCTACAATGTACATTATGGCCTTTGTTCCAGAAATGAATATTTCTAGACAATCTTTTTAAGTGTCATAAAGCTTGTTAAGAAATCAATACAGTACCAAATACTCTGTAAAAAAGATTTAGATGACAAAATTTTGGAGTGTCACTGTTAATCTTTTGGCCTTGGTACAGGTTTTTGATTTGATTATGATCAGGAAGGGACCCCTACTATCAATATCTCATTTTCAACTATCGAAACATATGATAGCCTGGATGCAAGAGACATAAGCATCTCTACAATAAAAGTACTTTCCATTCTAGCACAGAAATATTTACTTTTCATTCTAGCACAGAAATATTTCATACCATGAATGAAGCTACGAGAATAACATTACCTTATTTAATACAATTTATAGTGCTACACTAAAATTGCATGGCATTGCAACCCTTAAATGAATTGCAATCTTTGATACTGGTAAATAACCATCCAACTATGCTTAATTCAGAACAATCATATATGACTAGAACTTCTAAAGCTAGAAAATAATACAAAAAACATTATCTATGTAACTTTCTGGTCTTTGGAAAAAAAAAAGCTCGACATGTGAGTGACAAGACAATTAAAAAGAGACAAGCACAATCATCCTGCGGACAGAAGTGATAAGAGACAAAATTTGAGCAACCTTCTTTTGTAAATTTCATCACTCAAACGAAATTATTATATTATTTAAGTGAATGAATGGACAGTGAGTGATGGCGGGAGCGCAGGCACGCAAGCAGGTGAACTAACCACTGCAACAGCAGCTTTGTGAGGCCACCATCTACATTGTGGGCAGCAGCATTGGGTGCTATTTCGTCAAAGGGGGTTGTGTGCGGACCGGAGTTTGTTTCCCACACATTTTTTGGTAGCTCTATCTTTTTTTTCTAGGTTTTGTAGGTGTGGCGACCTACATGGTGGCTAACGGGGGTCTGGGGGACCGCCCAATCTTTCTTTTAAAGATGCTCTTAATGTGAATGAGCCCTCTTCATTTGGGCATGAAAAAGCAATCCATCTCTTAGTGCATGCAACAAAGGAGTCCAAATCTGATCAATGCATGATTAATTGCCTAAATTCCAATGGATGCCTTGAGAAATGCAAAGATCACCCAATTCTAGTTATAAATCCAAAATCTATTGCAGATGATCTTTTCTATTTGTCTGAGTATGCTTTACTTTGCAAGTTTATGGGTATTTCTATTTCTTTACCATTTTTGGAGGCCTACGCTTGAAGAAATTGGAATCCTGAAGAAGATATGGAAATTATATTAGCTGCGAACAAATATTCTTTTGAGGTGTTCACTAAATGACAGATCAAAATGTGATATTTGAGGGAGGACCATATTTCTATAATCGAGCGAGTTTATTTATCAAACCTTGGCATGTAGGGTTTGATCCAATGGAGTAGCTTCTAACTAAGATCCCTATTTAGATTCACCTCCCTCTGCTTCCCATAGAGTATTAGAGACAAGATATCCTACAATCCATCACAGCGGTTATCAGGAAACCTTGGGTCCTTCTCCTCATACACTGGACAAAAAGGTAGCTACTTTTGCTCGTTTATGTGTTGAAAAAATTTACTTGAATAATCCTCTTCCTAACTCTTTGGAGATTAGATTGGGAAGTATGAATTGGATTTAGCAAATATACTATAAAGCAATTCCATTTAACTGTCACGCATGCCATGATCATGTACATCTTCAAATAAATTGTTCAAAGGTGGGTCCTCAAAACCCTCAATCCCCTCCTGAGACACAAACAATCAACTCAAAGGCAGACGGAAAAGCCCCAATCCAATCAAAAGAGCCAAATGCAAATGGATTCATTCCTATGAAATCTCAATCTAAGGGGAAGGCTACAAATCATCAACATAAGGATATTCCTAGATGTATTCAACAACAACTTTGATGTTCTAGAAAACTTTGAAGAGGTGGAAACAATGGAGCATGATATGGTCCCATCTAACCAAGATGTACATTCTATGGATTCAAGTACTTTATTGAATCTACTAAATACAAATACTAATTCAGAAAAGCAAGCATCACCAAAGCAAGGGGATGTTCTTATTGTCAAGTATACAAAGAAAATTGATAGTTGATAGGAGGGGGAAGGATTACTTAGAGTAGGAGTAGACTTTATCCATGCAGTAAAAATTCAAATGGAATCAAATGAATTGAAAGAATTTAGGGCAAACAAAGATGGCAAAAGGAAAGTCCCTTCTTAGTTAGGGCTTCAACAAAAGAACATTAAGGAGGAACTAATAAAATTGCAAAGATCAAAAGGAAAAGAGATGAAGTTGATAGGGGAATCACTGGTGGAATTTGGTGTTATTAAGGAATTTGATACTCACTTTTGCATCCCTCAAAAATGATTGTAATGCCTTGGAATGCTAAGGGTTTGAGTAGCATCCTTCAACAAAATTCTACTCAGGATTTGATTCATGAACATAGACTAGATATTGTATTTATCGAGGAGACAAAGCTTTCAATGGAAGATATGATTAGTATCTCTTCAAGATTTGGAGAGGGTACCAATGTTTGTGTATTAGATCTCAACGTACTAATGGCGGAGAAGCATTGATGAAGGTTGCTGCATTCCTCATCATTTAATTATAAATGTCAATCCAGGGCGGTGTCCATGGCAATATGCAAGAGGGAGAAGAAATCATTTGCATGACATTCTTTTTCTACAAACAGAATTGGAAGGCAAAGCATGAAAGAAATTGCTGGAAACAAATCTAAACTAAGAGATGGTAAATGATGTTAGTTTTAGGATCATAAATTAAATAAGCAGATTTAATACAATTTCAAACAATTAGACACAGCAAATACCCTAGGAAAACCCTCCAACTTGAGGGAGAAAAAACCAACAACAATATATCACTTATATATTGAATAATAACCAGCAATTTGCTTTACAATGAGGCCAATCACAAGGCCAAATACCAGCACCACACTTGATGCAAACTCAAGATAGTATCTGACTCCTTGCTGATGATAATCTCAACCTTCTTGAAGACTTCGATCTGCTATATAGAACACAATATTGAACTCCTTGATAAACTCGCACTTCACTTGAAATATCGAATATGAATGAATAATGAAGTAAAGAACAGCGCCTTCTTTTTATACACATCGATGAGAAGGTCTTCATTAAAAAATGCATCCCTTCAAGATGAAAGGTCGGCCACACATGAAAGGTTATGTCTCATACAAAGGGTGGCGAATCCCAACATGAAGTCGGCCACATAAAATAAATATTATTTAATCTTTAAGTGAAGCACCTCTTCACAAATTGCATCCAATAAATTAAATAGCCATTGGCTATATTTAATTTATTATTTATTAACAATGCCGCTGGAAGTGTGAGGCCCGCGGCTATACATCAACAAATGAAAATGCTGGAATAAAATCTATCTTAAGAAGCATTCAAAGGGAAATTTTGGAAATGTAAATAACAAGGAATGGAAAGATTGTTGGAAAATAAACAATGAAATGAAAACTACAAACAACTACACTACTGTTGCTAAGAAATGAACTCTATTATTTTATAAAACTCTTCCCCATTTGATTCCTTAATTACAATGAATTTATAGAATTCTAAAAGATGAGCCTTATAGCTGTGCAACATCTTGCTAGAAGATAGGAACATGTGTTGGGGAAAAAGATAAGTCTTTGCTTCATCTTGCTGAGTCAATCTCCTTTGGTCATGTCCAAAACAAATACGCCTATTTTTCAGCCCTTTAACAAGCTCCAAAAAGGTAGTTAGAGAGCTGAAAAAGTCATGCCTTTAGCTTATGTACTATGCTCCACGAGGACGCGTCCCCTACCTTTTTTGGCTCGTACCCGTATCGGGGACAAAACGGGGACGAGGGGACAGCCAAGAAACATCCCCTAGCCGTCCCTTTTTTCACACAAAGTTTTTGAAACTTCTAGGAGACGTTTCTTGCAAATTCAGGGGACTTAGGGGACGGCTAGCAGTACCCGGTATGGCCAGGATGTCCTCTAACCATCCCGATGACTGCTAGCCATCCCCTGTGGCCCAACAACATCTTACTTTATTTTTTTTGTAAAAAAAAACATTTTTAAATTAAAAAAAAGGGGATGGATGGGCCCACAAGAACCCCCCACCCCTTTAGACAAAACCCAAACCGACTTGACTTATCAAAACAACTAAAAGAAAAAAAAAACATTCTCATTTTGACATTTGCCAACTTGAGGTGAAGAGCAGCAAGTGAAAGAGGAGAGAACAACAGTTGAAAGGGGAGACTAGGGCATCAAATCTACTTCATTAGAGGTAAGTTCTTCATTTTACATTTGTTTTTTGATTTTTCAATTTGTTTTCCATTTTTCAAGTTTTTTTCGATTTTTCTTTTATCACGTAGGAAGGGCATTGTGAGTTTATTTTTCCTTTATTTGAACTTCCAGCTCTTTTTTCAATTCTTAACCAAAAAAATCATGAGCAGTAGTGAGATTACTAGTAATGATAGTGAGGAGGTTGAGGTTCAAATGCATGAAAGAAGTAGACATAGAAGTAGAACTCATAGAAGTATGGCAGCCATTGGGGGTTCTTCAGGCAGCGGGAGTGGAGCAGAGCCAACAACTTCAAACCCATTTGAATGTCCTTCTGAAGTCCTCAAAACCTATGCAAAAGGCCCATTTAACTTGGAGTCATATATTTTCTATGTTTTTGTCATTTTATACTTGAAACTTGGAACCTTTGCGTATTTTTTTATAATTCTTATATATGTATGTACATTCACAATGAAAGCATTTGAATTTCTTTAATTTGTTTGTCAATTCTCATGTGAAATCTCAATTCAAGTCTAATGATATGTATTAAGCTTATAAAATGTCTAGAATGAATGCTTTATCAATGTTATGCTATGAACATTTGAAATTTCTCTATATTTTTAAAAAATTCCCTATTTTTTTATCAGCCGTCCCTTGCCATCCCCTAAAAAATGACCCAAACATACCTCCGTATCGCAAACTCAACCCGCCATACCCGGCACTCCCCGTCCCTGAAACCTTGTGGCGCATAGCTTATGTATCATTAAAGCTCATAAAACAGCTCCTAGAAGCTTGCAAAAAGGTTCAAACTGCCCAAAACTATCTCCTAGATATACTCCATTTGTTTGCACAACCCAACAACCTTCCTTAGATGCTTTGAATTCCCCCCTAGATGCTCTCAATTGTTGTCCCTTAACTGCTCATAGAAGCCCAAACTGCTCAACCTCTTCATAAATGCTATCACACTTATCCTTCACTTAGATCCTTTTTTAGCTCTGAAAGTTCCAAAGCATGAGAGCAAAGTTCCGGAGCATCAAACTGGTGAAGTTTCATCTCAAACCACAAACTAGGTTTTCATGAAATTTAATGGGTTTTTTCGACTTCTTGTCTCCTAATTTTTGTCCCAAAATCTCAAGAACCCAGATCGTAATTTTCAAGATATGATGAAATCTTGACTGCTCCAATTGAAAATCTCTTACTTTCCTCATCATGCTCGGTCTTGATAAACTTCATAATTAAGCAAAATACATGTTTTTATTTGGCTAATAGATGAGACATTTTTTTGTCTCATCAAGCATGCTTATGGGACACTTGTAAGCTCACATCTTATTGTTGACTAGCTATTAGAAACTCAATTTCAATGGATGGGTAATGTTTTGATACATGAGAGACTCTTCTATTCACAAATGCTTATGTGCCTACCGATTTTTTAGCTAAGGTTTTGTTTTTGTCCCATAAGAGATTTGTTCGTTCTTTAGTTCGCTTTCTCCATTGGATTTTGGCAAGAGACTTCAATGCTATAAGTAGTTTGGATGAAAAACTAGGAGGTACTACGCATCTTGGCTCATCTTCTACTTTGTTGAGAAATAATGTGTCCTTTCTTAACTTGGTGGATGTGAAGCCAAGCAATGGTATCTTCACTTGGAATAATAGAAGGTGTGGAAATGATTCTATCTCTACAAGACTAAACAGGTTTCACGCGTTAGATTATTAAGTTGGCAATAATTGGGCTACATATTCTAAAATTTTGGGGTAGAGGGTCTAATCATTTGCCCATCAATTTTTTCTCATCATTGTTCCCAATCCCCAACAACCCTCCTTTTAAGTATCAACTTATGTGGCTTCGAGATTCTACTTTGCACATGCACATGGAGAGATGGTGGTTAGAAGGGAAGCCTGCCTTTGGAACAACTATGTACTCTTTTTTCAAGAGGGTCCGATTTGTTAAATTCAAACTCAAGAAGTGGAATAGGTCCTTTTTTGGAAATATTTTTAAAATTAAAAAACAAATTCAGGACAAGCTAAAAAGTATCACCTTCTAGACTAAAAAGGAGGGAATGACAAAGGATATGTTGCATGAAGAGACTAGGTTGTCTAAGGAACTATCTGAGTGGGATCTTTGTGAGAAGATCTTTTGGAAACAAAAATCCCATGTTAATTGGCTCTAGGTAGGAGATAAGAATACTTCTTTTTTTCACAATTCGGTGAAAGAATGTAGAAGTGGAAATGTTATAGCTTGTCTCATCTCTACCCAAGGTAATCAATTATCTACATTTCAATATATTTCTAAGAAAACTATTAGGCACTTTTCCTATCTATTCACAGAGCATCGGCCACAAGCTAAGGAAGAGGAGGGACTTATTCTTGATTGCATTACTACATTGGTCTTAGAAGATAAGAATAAAACTCTCTTACAAACCATTTCCATTTAGGAGCTGGAGATAGTGGTGTTCTAGATGAAGAAAGGTAAGACTCCTAGACCGGATGGCTTTCCTATAGAGTTTTTTCAAGAATTTTGGGAAATTTTGAAAAATTGGCATGTTAGAGGTTGATAGAGAATCACTAAATAACAAATAGATGCTCAAATCCATTAATTCTACTTTTCTTTCTTTAATTCCCAAAAAAGGAGCCGACTTATATTTTTTTTTGTCCTATCACCCTGCATAATGTTACTTATAAGATAATTACTAAGCTTATTGCAGGATGCTTGAAAAAATGCTTAGTTTCTCTACTATCACTTGAGCAAGGGGGATTTATGAAAGGGCGACTAATCTTGGATGGGATAGTTGTGGCAGCTAGAACTATCCATTCTATGTCTAATTCCAAAGAAAAGGCCATGTTCATTAAATTTGATATGTCTAAGACCTAAGATAGAGTTAGGAGGTCATTCTTTCAGCACATTTTTTTGTCTTATGGTTTTTTCTCTAAGTGGGTTAACCGGGTTATGAACTATGTGACTTCAACCTCCTTTTCTATTTTGATCAATGGCATTCCTTCATCCCCTTTTTTAGGTTATCATGGACTTAGACAAGGAGATCTTTTATCTCCTTATTTGTTTATTTTAATGGTAAAAGGATTAGATCATTTACTAAAGCAACCTAAAGAAAATGAGTTCATCAAAGGATGGATTTGGGCTCAAAATATGGATTCTCAATCTCCACCTTCATCTTGTGGATGTCATGGCTTTGATGGGTTTGGCTAAGATTGGGGAGGTAATCAATTTTAGAAAAGCTTTAGATATCTAATTATCTACCCCTAGTCAACAAATTAATGAAGACAAATCTAGTTTTTTCTTCTTCAACATGCCTAACCTATTCAACACAAAATTGTTGATATTCTTCACTTTCAGATTGGAAGGATTCCTATGGATTATTTGGGAGTTCCTTTGCCTTTGGAAATGCTTAAAAGCTTCATTGGAAGAAGATTCTGGATAGATTGTGAACAAGGATTAGCCACTAGACTTTTCAATGGTTATCTTTTGCTAGAAGATTTACTCTTCTAAAATCTATCTTGTAGCCCTTTCCAATTTATTGGTTTTTAACTTTATCTACTTCCAAGAGCTTTCTCATGGAGTTTGGTGCCCTTTTTGAAAATTCTTATGGGCAAGGAATTTGAATCATAGTTGGAAAACTCGGCAAGACTCACCACGGACTCGGTGGACTTGCGAGTCCTAAGCTTGGTCGAGTCAACTCGGCAAGGACTCGTGAGCCGAGTCTCTAGCTCGAACTCTCGAGTCCGACCAAGAGTCTCGCGCGAGTCTTGGGCTCAGACTCCCGAGTCCCGTGCTTGGACTCTTGCCGCCGTTGGAGGCTGCTTTCTCAACTTTAAAACATGACCTTTTTCATTTTTCTGCTCTTGTTTTCCCAAAGCAGGTCTGCAAGTCGAATAGGGTTGGAATATTTGAATTATGACAAAATTGATAATTAAATTAGGTTCTTATGTTCTCTAAATGCATCAATTTCTTCTTTTTTTTTGTAAAACTAAGGTTTTTTTTTTTTCGTCGAGTCCTAGCCGAGTTTTTTGCCGAGTCCACACCGAGTCCGAGTTTTCAAACTTTGATTTGAATAATTATAAATGGAATCTTGTGAGTTGGGACAAGGCTTGCAAACCCAAAAAGGCTATTGGGCTTGGGCTTAAGCAGTCAAAACTCAATAGTTGAGCCTTATTGGCTAAACTATACTAGCGATGGTGCAAAAATCCAGATCAACAATAGGCAAGAATCCTTAATTTTAAGTATTTGGGACGAGTCAAAGATGAGGTCATTTCACAGATGGAATTGACTAGGAAAGTTTCCATGGTCTGGAACACAATTAAAAGGGGGGCCTTACTTATCAAGGAGGGGCTCTTCTAGATAGCTAATAAGGGTAATAATGCTTTGTTTTGGATAGACTTCTGGGATAATCACCTCCCTATTCTCTTTTTTTTTTCCCAGCCCTAGTCTTTGAGTGAAAATTTTCTTGCAGCAAGGTGGTCTAGAGTTGTTGATTTCAAATAGACTATTCCTCTAGGGAGGTATTTGGTTTATCATTGGCAAGAACCCTATAGTTGGCCTAGGGGGTTCTTTAGGGGAGAAAGATATTCTTGCCTCTATTCTTGTGAACTGCCCTTGTAGTTTTTTGGAGGATAGGGATATTTTAGCTCGGAGCCATGATTCTAAGGGGATTTATTCAATTGCTCTTGCTATTATTCCTTAGAGGGGCAAAAAAGCGGGATTAAAGAGTCTCCTTGGTGGAGGAGAATTTGGAATAAATTTGGCTGACCTAAGTGCAACCTATTTATGTGGCTGCTAAACTAGAATAAATGCCTCACCTGGGAAAACATTTGAAAGAGAGAATGCCCTGGGCCTTCCATTTGTGTTGTTTGTGGCAGCAGTAAAGAATGTACTAAGCACCTTTTCTTTCAATGTCCTTTCCCTGCGACAATCTAAAGCTTATGGTGGAAGATCTAGAATAGATCTATTATTCATGCCACTTTCTTGTCTGAGTTTTGGGCTAATATGGGACAACCCCCAACTTTTGCATCCTTCCTTGAGGTTGAATAGGATATTGGTCCTTCTTTTATTCTCTAGCAGATCTAGCTGGAGCAAAACTATTGCATCTTCCATGAGTGCCAAAGCCTAGTCATGCAAGTTTGGCATAAGATCATAAGTATGCTCAAAGAGACTACTGAGGCTAAGTTCAATATTGATGAACATCTTTCTTCTTCAAAGGTGCGAGTTGCAAAATCTTCAACGTAAGTGAAACATCACAAGCTTGGTCAGTCCATAGAGTGCAACCTTCTAGGAAAATTAACTAATTTGGTAAGCGATCTCCTCCTCAAAGTGGTCTTTTGAAGATTAATATAGATGGCTCTACTCAGGGCAACTTGAGTATGTGGGGATTGGTAGTATTGGTTGAGATAGTGAAGGCGCAATTCATTTTTTCCTCTCTACTCATATGGGATTGGAATCAAATAATCAAATGGTGGCTTGTGCCATTCTTAAGACTTTTGAGAGAGCCTTTGAATTGGGTTGGAGGAAGGTCATATGTGAAAAGGATTCTATGATATTGGTTTCTTTGTTGAATAAAATAAATTTGCAGGACTCCTCTAGAGATTGGCTTTGGTAACTAAGCAAATTCTTCATTTGGCCACAAACTTTGAAACAATATCTTTTGCTCATACTCCTAGGGAATCAAACAAGGTGGCTGACTGTTTGGCCAAATGGGTCTTTGAGGAGATATGTAATTGGAATATTGTGGATTGGGGAGATTTGGCTTGGGGAGATTTGGCTCAGAATAAAGCTCAGCAGCGAAAATTTGGTTTG
The DNA here is from genome assembly GCA_007115665.2 of Sequoiadendron giganteum. NCBI lineage: Eukaryota > Viridiplantae > Streptophyta > Pinopsida > Cupressales > Cupressaceae > Sequoiadendron > Sequoiadendron giganteum. The sequence goes on along the minus strand of CM021103.1, from coordinate 115,710,416 downwards.
CTTGTTGGGGGGAATGGTGGTCTTGATAGTAGTTTGGATTTTTCTGAATGTAATATTGGATGGCATAGTAGGAACCCCCGATGGGTTATTCTCTTTTTGTCTGTCTTGATGGCTATAGCTATCTGGAAATCTTTCTAGTGTATATTAAAGACAATTAAAAAGTAATTAAAAAAAAAGACAATTAAAAAGTAATTCTTAACTGTCAAGGGAACTGTGTACATTCAGCACCTGATTGAAATAATGAATATTTAACACATCAAGTAGAATGAGTTCATTATATCTAGCACACCCCAAGGTATAAGAAATAATCTCATTTAGAACTCATAAAAGCTTCATCATTTACAAAGTCCTTAAATTTTTTAATTTGACCGGTATAATACATCCAATCAGCTAGCAATTGAACAGTTGTACTACCTGGAGCACAGCCTTGTTTCTTCATTTGATCCATCAACAAAAAAGCATTTTCCATGTTGTGATCTTTGCGGGTGCTGCGAAATAATTTGTTGTACGTGATGACATCTGGAATCAAACCCTTTCCTTTCATCTCATCCAGCATTGAAAACGCAATGTCAATTCTGTTTTTCTTGCAAAACAAGTCAATCAGCACAGTATAGGTTACAACATTTGGAGTAATACCAACAATTTTCATGTTTTCATAAAGCCTCAGAGCCTCATCCATTTCACCGATCTTGCAATTAGCATTAATCAAACAGTTATAGGTGACAACATTAGGAGCCAAACCTTCGTCTGTCATCTTATTCATGAACATGTGTGCTCTTAAAAGATCACCTGCCTTGCACAGGCCATCAATTATTATATTGTATGTTTCTTCATTAGGTTTCAAATCCCTTTTTGCCATTTCATCTAACATTCCCCATGCCCTGTTCACCTCTCCTGTCCTAAAGAATGCAGAAATAAGAATATTATATGTCACCACATCGGGAAGACAGCCAACATTTGTCATCTCTAACAGAAGTGTGCATCCTTCATTTGCCCTGTTATTCTGACATAAACCTGCAATCAGACAACTGTAAGTAACAACATTTGGTGAGCAACCTTTACTTGGCATCTCTTTAAATAACTTTTGAGCCTTTTCCACCTCATGTGTTTCACATAAACCGTTTATCAAAGAGCTGTAAGTAATTGTATTTGGCTGCAAACCGTTTCTGTACATGTTATGAAAACATCCCTGAGCCAAGTCCATCCTACCATCTTTGCACAGACCATCAATGATTGCGGTATATGTTCGTACATTAGGAAAAGGGCCAAACTTCATCATCTGTACGAACAAATTGTGGGCTTTATCGATTTTACCGGCTTTACAAAAGCCATCTATCAAACTATTATATGTAATAATATTTGGAGAGCAATGAGTACGTCTCATCTTAGCAACAAATTGGAGAGCTTCATCTAATCGTCCTTCCTTGCAGAGACCGTCAATTAGAGCACCATATGTAACAATATTGGGCGAACAATTTGCACATTTCATTTTAGCTACGAATCCCAGAGCTTCATCTACTCTACCTAACTTGCACAGACCATCAATTATGATATTATAAGTAACAATCATTGGAGAACAAAGAGTATAGATCATTTTAGCTACTAATCTAAGAGCTTCATTTACTCTGCCCACCTTGCAGAAACCATTAATTAGGGCGTGGTAAGTAAAAACATCTGGAGAATAGCCATCTTGTATCATTTTAAATACTAGGCTGCAAGCTTCGTCTACTTTACCTACCTTGCAGATTCCATCAATTAAGGTGTTATATGTAACAATATTTGGAGCACAATGAGTGAGCCTCATTTTGTGTAAGAGCTCGTGTGCTTCCTCAATCTGGCCCCACTTACACAAATATTTTGCGAGCCTGTTATAAGTGATAACATCTGGATCAATTTTCAATTCTCTCATTTCATCAAGAAGGGAATTGATTCTAGAGAAATCAGCAATTTGACCAAGACCACCCAAAAGCACGTTGAAAGATTTTGTATTGAGAGAAAGCCCTTTCTTTTTTGCCAAATGGAAAAAATCCCAGGCACTGTTTATCTTCCCAGATTTGCATAGAGCATTAATGAAATAAGTAAATTGTATTACATCAGACTCGTGGGTCATACGAAGTAAAAACATATCCATCTCTGGGTCTGCATCTTGCATTGTGGTCTGCTCTAAGGAATTAGGATATATAAATGTAGATAATCGATAAACATTTAAAATGAATGTTAGGTGTATTGCAGTTGTTACCTGTAATCGATTGAACAAGGGTTGTATCCATTTCATTTTGTGCACCATTTTTGGGCAGGCAATAAGAATGGCTGCTGGATTTGTACCCTTCGATTTACTAAGAAAAGCAAGCATTTAGATTCCTAAAACAATTTGGGGTTCGAGGGAGTACCTTAAATATATTTTATATGAAATTATAAGTTATTATTATTTTTAAAAAGAAATGTAAGATTTATAATAATATATTTTTAATATATAATAATAAAAATACAAAGTTTAGGATTAAATTTATTATTATAATTATTATTAAGTTACAATTATAATTATATAAATTTTGTAATTAAATTAAGATTAGGGTTAATTCGAATATTTTTAATAGTCATCAGAAAGAAATTGAAATTTAATTATGTTATTCAATAATTATCTTATAATACTAAAAAAGTAAGTACTTGAATGTAAGCATTTGTAATTGTAATGGTGAAACTAGCAAATACATGTTATTTTCTATTTATGTTTTATGTGTATTTCGGTAAAAATATCTAATGTAAAGTGGTATTTTCTTGTCTTAAGTTTGATTTATGATCTAATTGTTATTTATATTTGATTTGTTTCTATTTGTATTATTTTATATGCATTCTTCATTATTGCATCCTCCTTCACACACACTTCTATATGTTTTTCTTTCCTTGAAATTATCTTTTTAATACTCTTAAGGTTCACTTTAAATTGGCTCAAGGTTGACCTGATTCAATTCAAGGCATGCAGGAATGAACCTAAAGTTTAAATTCTAAGTTTCCCACCCTCTTCTACTAGCTATTATGAGTTGATTGAACACACATTTGTGTGGCATGTTGTTGTGTCATGGTATTTGAAGATATTCAATGTGTAATCAATTCACATGCAACATCAAAGAGAGAATCCACCCTCACAAAAGAGCACAATGATGATAAATGCCCCAACTATGAGAAGACTTTCTAGGACTTCATGGCTTTATCAAATAGGGCTGAAAATTTGGAGAGGAAACTTAATGGCCCCTCCTATTTCACTATAAAATTCATAGATCACTATGTTATAACTCTGGGTTCTGTTCTGCAAGAGGAAATAAAAAAGCATGAGAAAACATGTGATCCCAATTCTAGCCAACAAAAGTAGGATGTCTTTAAATTCCTCATGGAGGATTGGAAAATCTTCACAAGTAAGGTGTTTTTCTCATTGTTTATTTTGTTTCTAATATATACTCTGTTGTGACGTTGTTGTAAGTTTGTTGTCATTGGTTTATTTATGGCATGTGACTTTGGTCTCCTTTTTGCTTTAAGCTCTATGCCCTTGGGCCTTTTTTGTTTGGGTACAACACCCTGTGAATGCTACTTATTTTATCAAAACATCAAAAAGAGAATCACTAGAGCACACTTCAATTTATAAAGGGTAATGCAGAATCAAGTCCATATCATCATAAGGCCATCAAGATGTATGTTTATGTTTGCTTTTATGTTCTTCATCATTATTAATCAAGCACACCAACAATGTTTAACCTAGGAGAACACATTCACCTATTAATCAACAAATTCCAAACCAATGTCCCTAGACATCACCTTGACAGGTTATAAACAATAAGAAGGTAAAGGTAAGCATGTTCTTAGGTGTACATTCCAATAGATCATTCTCATGTGGCATAGACTAGATCCACACATTTTGATCAAATTTGTGATAGTCAAGATTGAACTTGTGGAACTCAAACTTAAACCACAAAGTTTCAAATAATATAAATTCCAAAATAGTCAATAAACTGAGGACATCAAATTTTGAACAATGGAGAACTGATCCTAAATGAATTTATCATTATTCTTCCATTATAAATTTAGAGATAACTACCCTTAACCTTCGCATTTAATTTTCATATCTTTATTACAATTATTTTCCTAGCTCAAATTAATCTAGGTTATTACTTACTTGATTACATTTATTAATATAGCCTAAAATATTTATAAAATTGTAATTTATTACTCTATAAGAATCTACCTTAGATTAAGAAGTTAGGAATAATAAAGATAGTGAGATCTCAATGCTTCAAAAAATAAAATAATAAAACTTAGCTAGAAATTAAATTCAGATATTATTCACAGGTGTATGAAAATAACTCATCAATGCGCTTGGATGAATGTTCTAGAATCTCAATAGTCATTGTCACTTCAAGTGAATTTTATAATTGCAAGACCAAATGCAAAAGTGTGAATATGACTTGTAGTATAAATCTAATCTCAATAAACCCCTAAATGTTCACTTTCAAACTATCATGGATTATAACTAGAATAAATTTTTACAATGACAATTAATCTCTATATTGGAATTGTTGTCACTTGTATTTGCACCCTTGCCAAGTGCTTGACTCAATAATCCAGTGAAACATGGAAACACTCCAGGGCCTGTGGGTGGTTGCCCATAGCTTGGAGTGAGTCTCCAAAGAGGTTTCGTTCCCTTGATACTCACCTATTAACTTATATTACTACTAAATATTGAGAAAAGGGGTTAAGGGAACATGAAATGAAACCTAAGACTAATAAGGTGATGCACCAAATTGATTTCAAGAACATATACTATTGTTTGGACACACAATATGATCAATAGCTTAAACCACAATATACACAACTCATAAATTCATATATCTTTGCAAGTGTTTCATAACTCAGTTCAATGTGTCAAGGATAGTGTTTAGAAGGAGTTAGATAAATATTGTTGTGCAACTTAAACTCCATCCTTACCTAGTTAAACACAAACTTCATGACCTGCAAAATACATATTTTTTACACAACTATAATGAAGATAAGACAAAAATCAAGGGAAAAAGACATCACCACATGACTACATCAACCATCTTGAATAAATCTACACAATGAAACAACTCTAAGAAGGAAAACAACTTCCCTTTTTTCATCAAAATATGCTTACAAATAACCTACAAGTTTGAAAATGAGTTACAATGCTTATTCTTGGTGGAAATAACTTTCAAAAAGTTACAATACATAAACCAAAATAGCTAGAACCTTTTTGAAAATATGCCCTTAGGCCTCCTAATATACTATTCAACAACTTGCTTGATATTAGGAACATGTTTTGGGGGATGAAAGACATGTTCTACATTAGTTTTGTTGGGTCAAACCTTCCTAGGTGTCCAGTTGAGTTATCCCCATTTTCCAACCCTTTAAAATTCTCCATGATGGTGCTTAAATAAAGAAAAGTTGTTTTGACCTTATCTATCAACCAAGTTCCTTAAAAAACTCCTAGATTCCCTCAATTGGTTAAAAATAATTCAAATAACCACCCTATATTCTCTCCATTTATTTTCCATCTCACCCAACTATCCTAATTTCCCTTAAAAATGTTAACAGGGCATGTGGATGAGAGCTTGAAATAGTAAAATTCCCTAGGAGGATGTGGGAGATCTTCTAGGACTCATATTTGACACTTGTCTCATCCCTTGGTATATCATTCATCTACATACTTCATCATTTGTGCATACTATCACCTCTACCTTTTGTCATTTTCTCCAATATTCCATTGGATTTCATAAGCATTATCCTTCATTTCCCTATTCATTAGGAATACCATCCTTTGAGCATAATACTGCATTCATTATAAGATCTTCATCTCTCTAGAAATCATGGTGTTATGGCTATCTTTTATTACCATGGTCACTTTTGACTGTCATTGTCCTTTGCTAATAGTCTCAATGGTCACTGCCCCTTTATAATTTAAATGGGAACAAAGTCATTTGTCTTCTCTTTACATAATATTTTGCTTAGTGTTAATTTGGAAAAGAGAGACCCTGGAATTATAACTAGGATCTAGCACTTTTCACAAGGAATAACATTTGAGATTAGGGGCTTGGTAATAAAATTGACTTACAACCTGAAAGATGAGTCAATCGACCCCTTTTTTGTGAGTAGATGTTGTGTGTGATTGATGATTGGAAATGAATTTGGAATTAAAATACAATGATGTAACTAAATGACTATGAGAATGCTTGTTCTGGTGTAAATGCAAAAAACTAAAAATTGAAAGTCAAATTTAGAGACTAGAAGTGAAAAGAGTGGACATGTGTGCACATGTGGTTTAATTTTGAGCTAATTTTGAGTGGACTATGGCACAAGGATGCCCTAGTCCTCATAGTAACTGAAACTAAAATATTCTTTTGCAGTCCTTAGGTACCCAGTTTGTAGCTTCTCCTTTTTGGATCTTGTTGTTAGATCTTCTTTTGTTGATGAGAAAATTACATTTTTGGATCTTGTCAAGTTGTAGGGTTTGGATGCATGAATGAGTGAATTTCCTTTAAATCTTCCTCCAATCCTCTTAAATTTGTACTTGCACATTCAAAAGGAGAGGAAGGGTTGTGTCATAGAGGGGATTGCCTCAATCAAACCTCGTGTTGGTGTTTCTACCTCCATAATGGAAAAGTTGATGAAAAAGAGCTTATCCTTTTGAGGGATAGAGGCTAAATGATAAATGAATGATGAGTCAACAACTTGATATGTAACTCACCACTCGGATTTGATATTCTTGAAGGAATAAATTCATACACATCACCTCAAGGCTTGATTATAATTTGGCTTGATTTGACTTGAAAACCTACAAGCATTAGTACTCACAAACAAAATGCATGCATGAACATGAAAAAACTCACATAAAACTTGACATGATGCTTTGATGATGAAATGCTACAACAATTCTGCTAAATCTTATCTTGAATTCTCTTGAATGCTTTTAGAACACTTAATTTGCTCAATTGAGTTTCCAATATTCTCCTCCTTCTTCATTAAAATTGTGAAAATACTAAGTATTTATATGAAATTGCTCTAATTTCATGAAAGATTAAATCTTGATGATCGACAATCAAAATTTGAATTTTAAATATCAAATTACTACCACCAACACTTAGAATTTTGGGGCCACATTAAGGGGACTAGGGCATAAGGACGCCCTAGTCTAGATCCCTCAATTTTTGTGATCCAAAGTACTAGGAGCAAAATATTAAGTGTGTACTTGGATCTTGCACATTTGATTTCTTGGTAAATGTTAAAATAGGCCATTAGATGCATAATTGGGAAAATAGGTGTATAGTTAGGTCCAATCACTTAGGGGGAGAAAAATATGGTGTAAAATTATCAAGGGTGACAATTTACGATGCTACATTTAGCCCCCACTTTAGTTAGAGTAGAAGTTACGCTCAGACTCACACTAAAGTAAGAATATGTCAAGAGGGGTTCAGTTGTCCATATATTGAAAGATAGGATAGCAATGAATTTAGGGGGAGTGCGCAAATCCCCAAGATTCAAGATCCTATGATAAAATAACATAAGGTAAAAATGAACACACATGTATGAAATTTAATGCAACATGACAACAAAAAACATACATGACAAAAACACAACACAATGCATAACACAATGCAAATACAAATGCAAAAGGGAGAGTATGATAATAACGGACTAGGAAGCTCTGCAAAAATCTTACCACTAGTAGTATTTGGAAAATAAATGACCAAGTGACTAAAACTTTTAGTCACAACAACTAAAAATGACTAAATTCTATGAATTTTTTATAATTCAGCTATAAATGAGTAAATAAATGACTAATTTGGTCGTCGACTAAAAAATTATTTAGTCATACAAATAAAAATGACTAAATAGTTAGTCACACAAATACAAATAAGACAATTTATAAAAAATGTTTTGAGGAATTATTCGCAGGAGTGTATTGTGTGTGATTGATTATTCATTGAATTCCTCAATTCATTAGTTGGTTAACCTGGAACTGAGGAATTTTGGGTTATAGCAGCTACTTGCATGGATATGAAAGCAATGAGTGTTTCCTTGCTTGCAAAAGGATTCACTTGATTTTTTGGACAAAGAAAGATAGGAAGGTCGAGTTATTATGGAAACTACAACTTTGTAAAAGGAAGAAGCTTCAGTTCTACAACATTTCTTTCCCTTTTTCATGGTTTTTCCTTCTCAGAGTTTTCACTACTTTATCTTTATGTGATTGAGAAGACAAAAACATCATTCTTTCTCATTCATTGTATTATGTATGGTGGTTTTCTATTTGAGAGTTTTCCCTCTTCCATTCACAAGTTAGGTTTTGAAAGAATGCATATTCTTATTTAAAAATATCTTTGGATCCCTATGGTATGTTGCAATTCAAGAATGAATATGATAGAGCTATCAAAGCTTTGTAACTTGTGAGAGTTGAGTCATTGAGTGGTGAACTAGCATGAAGTTTTGAAACCCTCAATCATGAGACCATGGAGCAACAAGTTCACGTTTTGATTCCACAGTCCAAATGAAAGGGCACTATCACAATCAAAATTTGGTACAGTCATGAGCATGGATATATTTCATAAGGGTTTCAAAGGATTCACATAGATGTTTGTAAATCTGAAAGTATGATAGTCCCATTATGAGGATAGACCAAGCAAGAAGGAATAAAGAGGCACAAGAGTTACTATTTAATGTCTACGCTAATCATTATGGATGATGCTAACATGTGTTTCCCTTAATTTGAAAAGGTTAAAGACAATGGTAAAATGTATTTCATTGATAGAGCAGTCCTTGAAGTTTAGTCCTTGTTGTAATGATAGTGAGAGTTCTTTTGCAAATACCCATGCAAACCTTACAACTGTTCCAAATGTTATGCTTCTTAATGAACGGTCCATGGAAACATATGCATGCAATGAAGACATTGGTATGTATTGGATAGTCACATTATATTGATAATGTAGGGCCGATAATATTATTTTTGAGTTCTTGATGCACAACAAAGGGAGTGAGACAAAATTGCATTGCATGAAGGGGCAGTGTTTTGAAATTCGTGAAATATTGAAGGCAATGATGTCAAATGCACATTGGGCATGGCACAGCATAAAGGGGTTTCAAACACAATACAATACAGTGATAAATGAATTTTTTATGTTTCATAGTGACAATCATGCATAATGTGACCACTCAATCATAACCTTTAACAATGTAAGGTTGTAGTGACTGTAAGTAGCGGCATATAAGGACAGTGTTTTGTCACTGCATTTTTAGTCACCATGTGATTTCAAGGAATTAATATCCCAGCACCATAACTTCAATGCATTAAGGGGTAGTGGTTTTGCTTGGTGGCAATGCTTTGAAGATTGAGAGAACAAGGTTTAATGACAAATTTTCAAAAGGCATTGACTGTGTAAAGAAGTAGAAGGTTGTCACAACATCGGAAGATTGTGTCCTCATTGATATTTTTCATCATAAAGACCATTGAGGAATGCTTAATATGGTGAGTAATATGAGCACATGAAAAGTAGGGATATTGTGGCTACTAAGCTCTTGCATAAATAGATAGTAGCCCAAGGTGATATTAGCAGTGAGACAAAGCTAGTGTCATCCATTGACTCTATGAAACAAAGAACTTGATTTTGGCATTAACACCATGAAAGGCACTAATTGCAAATAGTTTCTATTGCCCTTTAAAGTGCTTTATATAAGGGAGAGGCTTCTTGTATGGATTTTGAGGGTAGTCCTTGCATTGAAGGTCTTTAATTGTCACTATTGTCCTTTAGATGTATGGTGATTCCTTGGTAGAAATCCTATCATGAGGTGAGCTTAATTTTGGAAGATAACTATGATGAATTCTGAAAGGAAAAATAAATGAGCAATGAAAAGTACTAACTAATGAGAATTATTTGAAGGAAATGGATTACCAAGAAATTTAAAATCCAAACCATGCACCACCAAAATGCAAATGAGAAACAAAAATTTGATAAGGGGAAAAAATAATAAAAAAACCCCAATATTATGAATGGAGGCAAAATGCCTAAGAATGATACTATGTGCAAGATTATTTACTATCCTAAAAGATGCAAAACATAAAGAAATGCAAGGAGAAATATAATGCCTCGCCAAGTAACCTTAAAGGAAGTTGCAATTAACGTCATAAGCGAACTAATTTTTTTTTTATAAAGTGCATTTAACATACACATTCACTTACTAGTTAACAACAACCTCTAAGACTACAAGGTTAGGATTACTTAAACCCACACATACATATTACATATAACCATAGCATTATAACTTTATGAAATAAACATCATACATCATAAAAATACCACATAACATAATAAGATAATCAACCAAGATATAATCTCATAAATATTAACTTAAACCAATAGTTACATCACTCATTCCCAGAATGAGGCAATAGTACATAAGGTTACAATTACAAAATTCCACCTCATAAACATAAGAGGGATAAAATAACTTATACAAGTTTAAATATTACAATGCAAGTAATTACAACAAGAACCACGAGCTGTCCATCTGGATGTCTCGCCACCAAGTACTGAAGATCAATGGGGATCCAACTGTTTTGGTGCATGTTCCACCCTACCAATGTGGTACCCGAAGGCCCAACCCCCATGCTAGGAGATAGTAACAAAGTAACATGGACAAAGATCTACAACCACTAACTAAAGGCAGACTCATATTGATATAACCAAACAAATGAATTAACAAGTACAACTCATTCACCATACAAGTATGAATCAAGTACAACTCAAGTACAATACAAGTACAAATCAAATACAATACAAGTACAACTCCAACATCACTGACATAGGTCACATTGCTTCTAGACATAAAGTAGATCAAGTATGTTCATAGAACCATACATATAAAACAATTAACAACAGTTGTCCTAGATAGAGTGTCATCGCAAGGTTTGTCATGAGATCTCCTCTAGGCATTCTTCATAGGCTCCAACACAAGTAATCCTGGTGGCCTCAACCGAATCCCGACACTCATACTCACTTATGCAGAATCAACTACCTCTCGCAAGGACAAGATAGTTGATCTTGCCATTCTAGGCCTTCTCACTCATCCCAAATCTAAACGAGCCCTTGTGTCTATGAGTGAGGATTAAATTATCTTGATTAATGTGAATGCATCCTAATCATCTAAGTACATTAATTTAATTATCACTTGATTAACTCACTTTTGAAGGTTACTTGGTTTACCACTTTGAGCTCTGACCCCTATCAAAAGCCACTCTTCTAATGGACAACGCACTCACAACCAATCACCAAGGGAAACACAAATGCATACAAACTAGGCATCATAACCACTCCAACTCAAGGAGGATACAAATAATAGAAACTCACTCCAAACATCTTGGAGGCAACAATCGCATAGTCCACTCCTTTCATAGGAGGCAACAAAATATCTCACTCCAAACATCTTGGAGGCAACAACACATAGTCCACTCCTTCCACAGGAGGCAACAAGATGAAACCACATAACAAGGTCACTCCATACAAGGAGACACGGATCCCATAATCCGCTCTTAAACCAAGGAGGTGCAAACATCCCCGTTCGTGAAAACCGGGTAAAATTGAAAAGACACCATGCACTACCCAAGGGAAAACAACTGGATGGCATAAAGATTTAACAACCCTTATCCTCTAAGTTCTTCTGGAAGACTTATAATTTAGGACTAACACTAAATCCCAAAACCAACAATGCAACTTGACAACATAGCAACTAAAGCATTCAAGTCATTAATCAAATCTAATATTTGGGTTTCCTAAATCCATACTCATTCAATAGGTAGTGTTGACAAAGTCAAAGACACGATAACTAGATCATCTAAAATAATCATAACCCCTATTTACCTTTTCATTACTGAAAATTTAAAACAATTAAACTTACTTCCCTTTACTGAATACAGAGAATTAAATCCTTTAAGATAATCATGAGGAAGATACTACTTTTGGATATACTAAATCCACATCTCTTTCATAATCTAATCACAATGATTCAATTAATCTAAATAGAAATTAATAAATAACATAATTGATTGCCTCATCAATAAAACAACTTCTTAATTTACTTTTAAATCGACACAAATCCATGCAAGTAAACTATTTCCATTTCCTAACCAAATCTTACATCTCATTCAATTTTCTATTTAAAACATTCAATCACTTTAATATTATAACATATTGTTTCTCTATCCATTTTTCATATACACTAATCAATCCATTTTTAAATCTCTATTCAATAATATATTGCATGCATCTCATTAAAATAAAATACGATAATGAATTTTATACTTAATATATATATATATGCTCCATATTATATAGACACCAAATATATATATTAATAAATTCAATTACATATATTCTTTAATATTTCATTCACAATGACTAGACTATTTTATGGAACTAAATAAAACATAATAACTATTTGCCTTTTTCAATATAGTTAGTTCCTAAATTTACTTCTAATGCAACCTAACACTATTGCAAACAATCTTTTCAATTTTCTATCTTGAGTCTATGTCTCTTCAACTATCCATTTAAAAACATACAATTTCATCAATGTATAAAAATATCTTTTGGCTTATCTATTTGACCACGCATTCATATTGTTTTTCTAATTAAATCTTATTAATTAAAACAAACATTTAAATATAAATATTTCTATAATTCTTCAATATATTTAAATATCTTTTTCCTTATCAATTTTGACCATACATTCAAAACATATCTTTTAAATTCTTCATGCAAAGTTAAATTACACGCACTTAAATAAAACAAGGTAAATACTGATTGAAAATACTCATGGATATATATATACATCTCAATATATTTTCTTCAATCATATTAACAAAATAAACATTTCCTTTTAAATCAAGTAATTACTTCTATTAAAAAAATATCTTTCTCTATATATTTTCTACACATACTAATCATTTTTTTTAGAACACTAATAATACCCAATTTGCAAACAACATAATAAAATAAGATAAAATATTATTTATTCTCTCAAATGGATATATACCTTCAATATATATATACTAAATATAAATTAATATATTTAAATATATTTAATCATTAACATATCTTCTATTCTTTACAGAATATCAAATTGTTTAATTCAAAATAAAATATCCCTTATCATTAATTTTCCAAAATATATATATTTTTCCAATTAAATCAAATTAATAATTGGACCTTTTACACATGAATTTAAATTCCAATTAAATTTTAAATTATGCATTCTTTAAATCAAATATTTAACTCCTTCAATTAAACTTTAACATGCCATTTTAAAATAAACAATAATTTCCCCATACGTTTATAATTTTAATTCCACTAATCTAATATACAAATTTTATTTAAAATAATATAAATAAATATAATACTTTACTATTATAAATTATAATATAAAATATTATTAAATAATATTTTAATATTATAATAACAATACCTAAAATATTAATATTTATAAATATCAATTTATTATTATTTTATTTTCAGAACAGCCATGGGAAAATAACTTAACAGCAGTCTCATGTTTCAAGCATAACTCAAAAACTACAATCTAGGTATTTGCAATTTTTTGACAGGGATAAGAAAATTTCAAAATGCAAAAACCCTTTAAATTTCCTGAAAACCCAGTTTGTGTAAGTGGAGTTATTGGCGACGCAACCAGACCATTTTACCATGAAAAATATAACTATACTGTAGATTTTAAAATCTATTTTTTTTTAATAATAAACAGAAGGTTTCATTTTCTAAAAATATTCTAAATGCATTGTTCAATCTCTATGTTTGATTTCAATAACAATATAATCAATTTCTCTAAATAATTTAAATTCAACTGAGATTTTCACAATTTTCACTCAAGAATTTTCACAAGCAAAGGCTGTAAATTTGTTTAATTATTTTCTTCTAATATCAAATTTATTTTCTAAAATAGATTTAACAAACAAATCTTTAATCATTACTATTTTAAAGAAAAACAATCAAGAACAATAAAACACAAAAAGGAAAACTTGGTACAAGAAGCTACAGGAAGAGATGAATTTCTGATGCAAGCCTCCTCCAAAGATTTTCTGAATTTTCTTCAATCCTCCAAAAAATCCAATCCAAAACTCAATAAATGCAAACAATCTTTCCTTCAATCAATTCTACAATCAATACTTTCTTCAAACCCTTGTGCAAATTTCCAAAATTTATTCTCTGTTGTAAAAATGTATTTTTTCCTAAATCTCTTTTTGTTGCCCTAAAATTAAAACATGTATTCTTTATAAATCAAAAATACCTAATACAACCCTAATTCACATTACATGCAAATTAGATATTTCAATTTCAATTTCAATTTCAATATTTACAACCCTTTCAATTTCAATACTTTCAATTTAAAATGCAATTTCAAATAATAAATTAATTTCCAAAGTTGCAACTAATTTCCCAAATAAACATTTAATTACAATTTCTAATTTAATTCCCAAACGTTGAAATTAAATTCCAAAATTAATTTTAATTATTTTATTTCCTTTCATTCTCTTACATCACGTTTAATTAATTAATTTAATTATTTAATAACTAAATTCAACCCCTTTGGATTTAAATTTAATTAATTAAATAATTTAAATTTAATTAATTAAATAATTTAAATATAATTAATTAATTTAAATATAAACTTTCATCCACATTGCATTATTTAAATTAAATAACCATCAACATGATTTAAATGCAATTATTCTAAATATCTATTTTCAAATCAAGAATCCTTCAGAAATAAATAACATTAAAGCAAGACATACAATGACTCGACACACACAACTGACGACACACTAAGGCTAGGGTGTAAACTTGACACATGTTACCTAGCTACTATCTCCCATTCAATTTAACCGTTGGATCGACACGCTCAAACCTGTGAAACCAGGTGGAGTCGATGTCATGTACCTACAATCCTGCAACCAAGTAAACAACATCATACAATATATCAGCATATAATACACACCGTGAAGATGAAATTACGGATTCGTAGGGCGCTCGCAAGCGAGTGATGCGAAACCGTCCTCTTCACCAATACACTCATTGAAACTGACACTTCCATCATAATTCCAATAATCTCATAATAATATTTCATGTTAACTCTACAACATTATTAATCCATAATGCATGTGAAACAATAATCAGATAACTACATCCCACAATAATAGTTGTCACTCAATAGTAGCGATAAAAATATCATAACAAAATGCATCCAGTATCAAAGTAACTGCAACCAAACATAGCATAAAGCAACTTGAACAAGAAGCAAAACAGAGGGGTATTACAAGAAACAATACAAAACCACCTCACGATTAGCCTAAGTTGAACTTGAATAAAAGAAAGATGAAACAACAAATATACCTTATCCAAGTTGATCTTTTTGGTTGGCCCTTTGATGTAGCTTGAATGTGTGCTCCTTGATGGAAAATATGATGAAAATTATATGTAAAGTGACCTAGATTGCAAGATGAATGCAATGAAAGATGTGGATATTTTGGTAGATGAATGCAAATGGAAGCTTGATGAATGCAACAATAGAGGTTGAATGCAAGTATGCAACTTCTTAAGCTCATGTGCTTGAGAGTAGAATGCTCTAATGTTATGAATGTGATTCATAAAATGAGACAAAATCTTTCATTTTAAGGGAAGAGTCTCTAGAGAATTCAATGGTTAGGATTTACCCAACATGGGTAAAATGAAGGGTTGTGGTGAGTTGAGGATTCACAAACCCTCACATCTTTCCATGTGGAAGATGAGGTGTTAAAAGGACAGGTGATGTGGAAAGAGGACATGTGAGGTGGAGGTGCTTGCAAGTACCTTGGGATTAGGGAAATATTTCCTCAAAAAGGAAGTTCTTGTCTGCATATGAGGATGATGGTGACAAGTGAGAAATTTTAGAAAGCCCTCTCTTATCATCATGGGGATGAGAGAAGTTGTTGGGAGAATAAATGTGAATTTTAAATTCACATGATTGGGGAGTACCTTGGGGATAAGATAAGGTCCTCATAAAGGAGGTCCTTGTCCCATGTGATTGATGTGACTTATGAAGGAATTTAGAATTTCCCAAAAACCTACATGGGGAACAGAAATGCATTGAATGAATAAATGTGAATTTTAAATTCACATGGGGAAGAGGTCAATGCTTAATAAAGGAAGCACTTATGAAAGGTTGACTTAGAGGACATACCAGAAATGGCAGTGATTAGATTAAGGTTGTGCAAACATGTGATTAGGAAGATTAATGAATGATTAAAGACAAGTGGTTAAATATGGAGGATGTGACATTAATCCTGATTAAGGATGTACAAATTCTAATCATGGATTAATTAAACTAATCCAAACTAGAAGAAGATTATGGAGGATGTGACAAGGAGAGAGAAAAAAGGGAATTTAAAATTGATTTAAACTTAAAAAAGTAAATGACTAAATTAAATAAATTGATATATTTATTTAATTTAGAGAAGAAATAATGAAAGATAAAGTATTTAATTGTTAAATTAAATACTTTAGAAACCTTAGAGGAAGGGGAAATATTAATTAAATAAGTCATTTAATTAATATTGATGAAATAGACGAATAAAGGATACGAATTTAACCATATGGGAGAGGTAAAATTTGGATGTCTACAAATAAAAAAAGAGAGAGAGCACTTAAGCCTTAAGCTTGCATGCTTGAATAATGAAGAATGAGAGGAGAGGCACCTCAATAAGTAGAGGTGAGAAGGAGGAGTTAGAATGTAACTCCCAACTCAATGAATGCCACCATTCATCTATGTGTGTGCAAAGTGTCACCTCTTAAGGAGGTGGCTACAAATATTCCTTAATAAAAGAATTAAAAATAAGTCATCTCACACATGTGTGAGATGACAAAAAAAACCAAAAAACTTGTAGGGATTCCTGTAGAATATTCCTACAAGTTAATAAAAAATTACATTTAAAGAATAACCTTTACCAAGTAAAGATTAATCTTCTAACATCCCCCCTTAAGCTTTACTTGGGGAGGTTGCATCAAACCCTTCAATGGGTTGTAATCTAAGATTTTTACAATGAATGAGAAATTCATCTTTACAAAGAGCTTTAGTGAGAATATCTACCACTTGATCTTCACCTTTACAATACAAAAGAGAAAGTTGTTTGTATTCAATTTTCTCTCTAATGAAGTGATGTTGAAGAGAAATGTGCTTGGTCCTTGCATGAAAAATTGGATTATTTTCTAAAGCAATAGCAGTTTGATTATCACAATATAAAGGAGTAGGATCCTTTTGAGGTAGACCCAAGTCTTCAAGTAATTTTCTTAACCATCGTGCTTCTTTAGATGCATTTGTACAACCTTATATTAAGCTTCTGTAGAACAAAGAGAAATAGATTGTTGTTTCTTTCTATTCCATGAGATTGCACCTGATCTAAAAAAGAAACAATAACCACAAGTGGATCTCCCATCATTGGGATCATCTCCTAAATCTGAATAAGTATAACCCTTTAAAGAAAAATCACAATTTGCATCATAAAAAAGACCAACATTAAGAGTACCTTTAACATATCTTAAAATTCTTTTTGCAACTTTAAAATGAGTTTTTTATGGTTTAGACATAAATCTAGAAACTAATCTAACACTATAAGAAATATCAAGTCTAGTATGAGTTAGATAATTTAAACTTCCTACTAATTTCCTATATAAAGTAGGATCAACAAAAGGAGTTTCCATATCAACCATTAATTTAGTCCCTAATTCACAAGGAGTAGAAACACACTTTGCATCATTCATTTTAAATCTATCTAAGAGATCTTGAGCATATTTTTGTTGAGAAAGAAAAATACCTTTAGGTGTTTGCCAAATTTTCATACCCAAAAAATAATGCAATAGGCCTAAATCAATCATTTGAAATTGTTGATTGAGTTGATACTTAATATCACTAATCAAATTATTAGAACTAGAAGTGATAATTAAATCAACATATACAATAATAATTACAATATCATTTTCAATATGCTTAATATATAAATTTGGATCATGTTTACTTCTCATGAAACCTTGAGATAGAAAGAAAGCATCAATTTTGGAATACCATTCTCTAGGAGATTGTTTAAACCATAAATTGATTTCTTCAATTTACAAACAAGATTTTCATTACCTTCCTTAATGAAACCCAAAGGTTGAGACATAAATTTCTTCATGTAAATCACCATTTAAAAATGCACTTTTAACATCCATTTGATGAATAGGCCAATGCATATGAGAAGCTAAAGCAAGAACTAATTTAATAGTTGGAATTTTAGCTATTGGAGCAAATGTTTCATTACAATCTAAGCTTTCACTTTAAATATCAAAGGACTTTGAAAAATAGTCCTAAAAATGGTATAAAAACCATTTTTCCTTCAATAAAATAATGAAACATAAAAGTTTCAAGAACTTGATCCCCATCAATTAAGAAAATAAATATAAGTTCATCACAAATAAGTGCATACCATAAAAGTGGATGGAAATATTTTCAATGGGTCCCAAAAAACTCCAGTCAGACTTGATAAAATATATGATTAATTATAGATAGGGCTCCCTATGCAACATTATTGCAAAATGTGTCTAGCGCATAAAATATATATGTAAAGGCTCCATTGAGACTTGATAAAGTGATTAATTTTCAAAACATACATAGATGGAATAAATCCATCAAGAAGGCAAATACTGCAATGAGCTTTTAATTTTCAAAAATATATAGATGAGATAAATCCATCAAAAAGACAAATTTACCAATAAAAAAATAAATTCCCTTTATCAAAACAACATAATTGTAGATGAGAAGGAAATACTAGGTTTGTTTTAAATATTGTAATAGATCAAGCCTTAGGTAGAGAGAATGATAATTTCACACAAAGTGTGATAGAAAGATCTCAGAAATATATTTAAATATGAAGGGGCACAAATCAAGTCACCTTGAGTTAAAAAATTAATAAAAAAAAATTATGATGGAATAATGAGAATTGCATACTATGATGTGAATGATTATTAAGTATAAATAAGTCATTAAGACGATATTTATGCATTCATGACTACAATGAATATCCCCTTTTCATATTCCAAATATAATTGAGTAAAACAAATACACTATTATTGGGTTGATCAAGTCCAATAATAAAGTACTTGTGAAGTTATTTAAAAAACAAACTTTTTATGTGAAGTAACATGTTGAGATGCACTTGAATCAATAACTCATTCAAAAGGTTTAGAAACATTTAAACTACATTTAAAAACACGTCTAGATTGATTACCATTGTTATGAATTGTTGATTATTTTGATTCATAGGCTTTTTCTCATTTTTCTTTTTAAAACAAGTATTTTGCCAATGACCATCCTTATTACAATAAGTGCAATGTGGTCTCTTAAAAGAGTTAAACTCTCTAGGATCATTGCCATTATTTTAATGAAGTTAGGAATTATAATGTTGTTGTTTAGAATGAGGTTTTAAATTTTTTCTTATGATTAGACAAAAAAGGCATGTTAATTATACTTAAGAGTACCAAATTGAATTAACTTAGTCTCTTCTTATCTTAATAAATCATGAAAAATATCATAAGTTAATTGAGTAGATAAAGAAGGAATAACTAATTGAGCATGAATATTAGTAATGAATTTTTGAAATTGTTTAGGAAGACACTTTTTAAGAATAAGATGAATTAATCTAATATTATCTAATTTTACTCCTAAATCATGCAGTTGATTATTCAAAGCATCAAACTTCAATAAAAAATCATTCATAGATTTAAAATCAGAATACCTTAAATCTTCAAGTTGATTTTTTTTAGATTCATTTGAACTATAGTCTTGAGTTTGTCCCATGCTTCATAGGTTGTTGTACATGTCTCAATGTGAACATATAGTTCGGGTGACATGGAAATACCTATGAGGCCAAGGATTTCCTTGTTTTTGAGCTTCCATTTTTCTTGCTCATCTTGGGATGCAGACGGACAAGGTTTCGACTTGGGATTTGTAGCAACATCCAAAAAATGTTTAAAATGAAAAATAAAATAGATATGAGTTTTCCAAGAATAATAGTTAGAACTAGTTAATTTAATTTTAGGAATTAAAGTTGACATGATAGCAATAAAAAAATTCACAACTTTATGAGAAAAAATAATAACTATTGTAAATATTTTCTTTTAAAAAATACTTCCCTTTTTGATTGAATTAATTATTTATGTAAAAAAAAAATAATTAAATGTGTTACTTTTACAAAATGATCATTCTAAAAAAAACTATATAATTAAATAATTATAGGATAAATTAAAAAAAACATAAAAATTTAATAAATTTATGTGAATTTAAATTTGGAATAAAAGTACATGAGAAATGTATCAAAGTTATATAATATTAGTTTTTAAAAAAGGTCAATAATTTAATATTGAATATTAAAAGCTAAAAAATTATATTAATGTGATTTAAAAAAATGAAAGAATAAAGACTTTAAAACTCCAAACTTTTAGTGAAAACCTTTTAAGCTTTAAAAGAAAAAAACATTTTTTAGAAAAAGAAGCTTTTACCTCATACGTGGGAGGGGAAGATTTTTCATTTAAAAAGAAACTTTTTTTTAAAGAGCTTTTACCTCTCCTCTATATGGGCGAGCTTTTACTGTATGCATAAAAATTTGCGTTTTAGATTTTTTTTTTATTTTGTAGAAAAAAACTTCTGGAAGGTGTTGAGCTCAAAAAAGATTTATTTGATTTATTTGAAAAGATCTCTAAAAACATGCATGCAAATTATATTGCTAAAAAATACTTAGAAAAACTTGCGCAAGGGTTAGAAAAATATTATTTTATATAAAAAAATAGACACGATTTTTTTTGAGATTTATAGTTGTAAAAGTAAAATAAAATAAAATAAGTTAGAGTTCTAAAAAAATGATTTTTTTTAATAAATTTAATATACAGAGTTGTGTAAACTATAGAAATAAATAAACTTTGAATTGAAATTTGAAAAATAAAATAAACCCTTATTGGGTTTTCTTAAAAAAATATATACTAAATGCTTGTAGATTAAAACTAAGAAACCTACACAGTAAAATTAGTTAGAAAAATAAATATCAAACAAGAAGCAAAATAAACTTTGGCTCTTCTCTTCCTTTTTTAGAGTGCCTCTAATGGTGTGCTTAAAAACTTGATAAACCTTTAGCAATGTAGCTAAAAAAGATTAGTAATACCAAGCTCCGATACCATGAAAGGAAAAATAAATGAGCAATGGAAAGTACTAACTAATGAGCATTGTATGAAGGAAAGAGATTACCAAGAAATTGAAGAGCCAAACCAAGCACCACCAAAATGTAAATGAGACACAAGAATTCGATAAGGGAAAAAAAAAAGAAAAAAAATCCAATATTATGAATGGAGAAAAAATGTCTCAAAAAGATACAAAGAGAGAGAGAGCACTTAAGCCTTAAGCTTGCATTCTTGAATAATGAAAAATGAGAGGAGAGGCACCTCAATAAGTAGAGGTGGGAAGGAGGAGTTAGAATGTAACTCCCAACTCAATGAATGCCACTATTCATCTATGTGTGTGCAAAGTGTCACCTCTTAAGGAGGTGGCTACAAATATTCTTTAATAAAGGAATTAAAAATAAGTCATCCTCACACATGTGTGATGAAAAAAAACACAAAATACTTGTAGGGATTCCTTTGGAATATTCCTACAAGTTAATAAAAAATTACATTTAAATAATAACTTTTACCAAGTAAAGATTAATCTTCTAACAAATTCTAAGGAGGGGGTGATAAGAAACACTGGTGTTAGTAAACCATGAATGTGTCAATGGAGGAAAAAATTCAAGAAACTTCTTTGTCTAAAGTGTTATCAAATGCACAAGATACAAAGACATCTAAGATAGGTGATGAGTATTGTGCAAAGGCTATTCAAAATGATAGGTATGGAATTAAATCTATGGAGGACAGGTTGTAGAATTGATTTTTTTTTAAGTGAATCCTACTCATTGAGGTATAAGGTCATGTGACCAAGATTCATAGAGGGACAATCATCACCAAATTGAAATGTTAAAGAATAGTAGCAACCTATAACCATAGCCACGATAAGACAGTAGTAGTTAAGGTTATAAAGATGCCAATGATCATAGCATAATCAATGCAAAGTTCTAGAAAATGAGGGATTTGTAAGAAACCTCATGAAAGGATAATTAAAGTCGGATGCAATGAACTATCTCAATGTGTTATGAAATTTTCCTATAAGGTATGGTGCTAGAGGGAATTTGTTGCATGAACTGGTATGATAATTAGAATGAGTACAAAGGCAATCTCATAACTGTTTGACAGTGACTATATGCATAGTAGGATTCTTTGGATGCATGAGGGTTAATTCTTAGTAGGGCATCCTTCATGAAGTACAAATGTTGCCTATGCTTATAACAGTCTCAACATTCAAGGGATTGGTTTATTATTACATGGACTCTTGAAAAGGCATAAAGGATAGACACTAGAAGAGATCATAGTGGAATACAATCTTGAATGCAAGTGGGCAGGTGTCTTAGGTAAATGACTTGATCAATGCATGACTCAAGTTGCAAGGAGACAATATCTATATGTGGCAGTCCTCACAAATGAACTGAGTTGCACACTAGGAAAGTGATGTGAGCACTGTATAAGAAATAAAGAGGCAACAATCTTGATTGGGCACTAGATTGTCAATGCTTGATGATAAGTGGAGTTCCTTGTATGACAGTAGTAGCCTCCAAAGAAATGTTTTTTATCACAGGTTTTTGGTAAGCATTTGAGGAATAAATGATGTTGTGTTTAAGATACTTCTTTGATTGAAGTTTGCAGCTTCAAACACATGCATATGATTTTCTATAAGAGGTGTCAAAATATGAAGACAGTGAGTAATTTCAATGAGGGGACTTTGTGCATTGAGATTGAAGTTGAGATTACAATTGGAAGATGCTTGTATATTCCTAATTGTGAAGGTTGAATTCCTATCATGGTGAAATCACATCTTTGCTACTTATAGATTATCTTGCAATGCACCATAACAATCACTATCAAACATGTTTTCATGTTTTCCATCTTTGGTGCTATTTTGGACTGTTTGTATCACTTAGAAAGTGAAAAGTTCATGTGTTTTTCCCATGATTTTTCCATATCCTGATTTACTTATAGCCCTACCATTCTTTGCATGATTTCCTATTGGAAAAATCACTTCAAATGTGTGCTCTTCATGGTAGTCATACTTTTTACCAAGCTTCTCCACTCAAATTGTGGTTTTGTACTGGTAATACGAATATAAGAGTGTAATTTATTTGTCTTTTAAATTCTTCTTAGTGATGGATTTCCAATTGCTTAGCCACTCAAGTCACCTTTTCTCAATTTTCTTGTGAAAAGATGCAAACTTCATACTTAGTAAAAATTTATCTTTTCTCGCACATTTTCTCTTATTTAGCTGCTTAAATCACACTTTTAGATTGGCTAATCCATTATAAAATTATAGGAATTTTCAATTTTAGCCTTACATGAATACATTTTTTGCTCATTTCCATATTTCTTGAAGTAGCCATTTGAATTTATTTCCTTTGTAGCATTATTGCTCTCATTTGTTTTGCTTGAATGGAGTGCCGAAGAGACTCTATAAACTATCACATCCCTTTTTTCTTGCTTTCCATATTTCATCAATGTGGCATATTTTATTCCATTCCATAGCCTTCAACACCAAAAGCTTTACTCATCATATCTTGTCATTTCTTATCCATGTTCCTTTAATACTAACATTTTAAGTGCTTGATGACCTTTATTCATCATTTCCCCTCTGTTGAGCTATCTTCAAATATTGTTAGCTTGACAAAAATTGACCAAGACTTGACAACTTGGAAATTTGATAAGAAGGACAACAAGAATGGCATAATTACTGACTATAATGTTGATTGCAGGTGAAGTTTTGTAGTGGTCTTGATTTTGGCACTAACAAGATTCATAATAGCATTGATTCACTTAATCTCTTGTTCACTTTTTATATCTACAAGTAGAGTGATTTTCCCTTATGGATTTACTGATGAAACCTCAGGCCCTTATCCATAGGTACTATCTAACCACATATTGTGAAACATCTTCTACTTTTTTCTCTATATAATTATAATATTAAAGATATGTTCCAAATTTATGATCATAGTAAAAACTAGAAGTATGCAAGATGATGAATTCTAGTTCATTTCAAAGTTTGCACATTGTAAATTAATAAATGTATGGGGTAAATTTATCATCATGAAATGCTATGAATGTTTATAACCATATATTGAATGTTATCCATACATGAACCCTACATTGCACGAAGTTGAGATAGTATATCAACATCTACATTGGTAACACCTCTATATATAATTCAACATATATGGTGTAACCACACATTAGCAACTCCCCCATATGACAATTCTACATATATCATTGAAATAAGTTCATTCATGGTCTTGGTGGTTGTATAATGCCCCTTAGAAACTTGTGTTTGTCATTAGTCTTGGTGATCACCTACAAAGAATCCACCAGCCTTGATGATTTCCCAACATCCTACAAGGAGTGCAATCTATAGTTCGATCTTCATATTGGTTAAAGAGATTTCTCGATTAGAAAATCATTCATAAAGAAAGTATGATGGATATGAAAGAATTAATTAGGGAGATGAATTAATGTGCACTATTGTCAATGAAAAATATCAAATGTCTTATCCATGGCAAGTTTCATAATGGTCATAATCCAATCCTTAACTTGGTAGCTCAATAAGACCCTTGTGTATTTTTACCCTAAGACTAGAGTAGAATACACTGCAAGCAAAATATTATATATTTTTATCCATCGTGAATGTATGCAGATCCAAGATATGTAGTTCATGGCATTGGAAAAGCTCGATTTGATTGAAAATCATATTTGTAGTATATTCAAGTTGCATTGCCTCTTTAGAACAAGGAAAGAAAATGTGTAGTGATATTCAAATCAAAGGTGACTATGATGGATTTGATTCTTCTCTCTGACATTAAAGCCTTTTGATGGTGCATTGCGAAATAACAATATCAAACTAGCTGACATCTATGAGCAACTTATTGTTTTTCTAATCTTGTGAAAGCAAAAACTAAGTTCATGATTTAAAAGTCACGTTTTATAGCAAAGTTATTTCCTAGATTCTCTATTTTGTGCAGGAGTCGAGAGAAAGAATAGTTAGAGTGGCAACATACATATGCTAGATTAAAGCTTAGAAAATTGTCACCTTCATTACTTGTTCCATGCCATATATTAAAGCCTCCACCACAACACTGCATGGTTTGTTGCTGGGCCTTGTGGTGATGCAGGTAATACCGTATTTCTTGGAGGCATTTTTAAAATAGTTCACTTGCCTTGTCTATGCTTCCACATTTCCATGTATGTCTAGTAGGGCCCTTGTAACTATAACATATGACAAAAAATCCTTGTTGTTATGCTTTGATGGATGTCCCTTCATTATTACTAGATATACGATGTAGTGCACATTATTATAGTGCAAGCCTATTTTTTAGATTGTTTCATTTAGCATCACCAATATTCTCCATAAGAATGTTGTCCCTGTTTAAAATGATGGAAATGGTTCACATCTCTAAGAAAAAAATCTTTTGCAACAATCAGAAGGATGTTGTCCTGAAGGGTTTGGAAGTGATGATCTTATTTGTCATCTACCTCGAAGTCCCATGGTAATATACTTCCCAGTATTCATTATAATTTGAATAGCTTCAATCTTCTCATATTATTGATTTTTTTTTTTTTTCACCAATGATTGCAATCAAACAAATTACTAGTTAGGTTGAGAAATAGATACATTCCATTAAGATTCCTATTTAGCTTTTTCTCATAAATCTATAATAGCTTTGGTGCTTATGTAGAATGGAGAGTGTATGACAAAAATTAGATACACATGTTGAATATTTTGTAAGAAATTTTTTTTTCTAAATGGACTTGGAAGTGACCTAGAATGCATGTATTTGGAGCAGCAATGGTGTGTTTTTAGATGCTATGTGGTTACAATGATAGTTGGTTCCTAGTTTTCCTTGGTTGGTAGAAATCTATTTATTTTTCTAAATTCTTTATATCCTTGCATTTATATTCCTAGCTTGGTTTTCTAGTTATATTGTTCTATAATACTTGTTTCATTTAATTATTTTAAGATTCATACTATTCTCTTGCTTACTGTATTTGGACTATTTTTTAGGATGGTCCATCATCAAAGGAATAAAATGAGGAGTTAGATCATGCAATTGCACTATCTTTTTCAGAATAATTGAAAAAACCAAATGGTACATTTGATGATTTCAAAAATGTTAAAGCTTTTATTTTATTATAGGTCTTCTAATTTGAAGAGAGACTGATTTGAGTGATATATACCTTAAGATTGAAGTATTAAAGTTAGTTATGTATTCAAAATTATCACGCAAGGAGTTTTTCTTGTAGAAGACAAATACATCCTAAATTGCCAAATAAAAAGAATGGGACTTTGGATTTATTAGCACTTTGCCTGGTTTTGATTGTGTGTTATTTTTGTACTAGCATCTTCATAAGTTTTAAGTGAGATTGGTTAAATATCTGGTTTATATAATTTTTTTAGATTTGATATCATCATATTAATAAAGAAGATAGATTCATTATGACATAGTACATACCATATTGAATACTACTTTGGTGGTGAATAATATTCTCAATTTGGACCTCATATTGACAATGAACTAAGATGGTCTAAATCCCTGTCTTTCAATCTCTCATGAAGCTCACAACAAAACCCTTAGTTGCTTACTTTTATAGGGAGCTAATTGATTCCTATCAAAACCCTACCCCTTTAGTATCATTTGTGTGGAAGTGTTATAATGCTACATGCTCCTCTCAAGGCTAGCTTTGATACAAGCACTTTATTCACCAAACCTATTCAAGACTGCACTTTCATTGTGTATATGCTTGATATGATACTCACTGCATTCACTAACTTGCACTCATCATCATTCATTTAATTTGCACAGTCCCATATCCCTGCAATCACCTCATTACAATTTTTTAATTGATTTATCTTTTTGTTGTGTTTGGACTTACTTTTGTAAACTTGAAATATACAATGCACTTTTATTCTTTCTAAATTAAGACTAATAGTGATTTTGTTGGTTGTATTGAGGCACAACTTCATTCATGGTGGAAAAGGCAACACCCTCTTGTTCATATCAAATGGCACGTTTCATATAAAGGAGGAAAGATTCTAGGATTATTATTGACTACATTAAAGGAGAGAGTTTCATATATGAGACACAATCAACACTCTCCTTCTTGGATTCTACACATTATATCTTGCTCCAAGAAGATTACCCATGTTGTAGAAGTTTTAAGAGATGAAAGGGGCATGTTCTCGCATTGAAGGGCTCCAAGCATGTGTTTCAATCATTACATATTTTTTTTGGAGAAGTTTCTTTGTTGTCATTTTTGTGTTGTGTAACTCATATTTTTAGTCTTGTGACTGAAAATAAAAATTGTAATACTCTATTTCTAAGCATTTTTCAAGCAAGATAGATATTTTAGACTTGTGCAAGTTGTAAGAACATCTTTATTTTAATAAATTTCAACGAGTTTGCCTTCTCAATGGTTGTCTTATTGTGTGTAACTGATGATTGATGTGTATGTATGTGTTTTATGTTTAAATCCTAAAATATTAGTCAATTAAAATGACTAAATATACTACTAATTGACGTCAATTAATAATTAAATTGACTAAATATACTATCAATTGATAGAAATCAATGAACAGTGAATAAATATGACTAAATATATGACTAGTGAAATCAATGAATAAAAATGACTAAATGACTAGTTAACAACAATCAATGACTAAATTAACGACTAAATATATCAGTAAATAAAAAAAGACTAAATAAGTGACCAGATTACAACAATCAATGACTAAATCAACGACTAAATATACTGCCAAATCGATCAATCAAAAGAACCAATTAATGACTAAAAATGGTTTAGTCATCAATTTGTTTGCGAATAAATGATTGGCAATAAACTACTAATGGTCACATGACCATGTTTAGTTAGTTATAAGTAGTTTTTAGTAGTTTTTTCTGTCACATATTGTTGTTTTTGTACTAGTGTACCAGGATGGACATACCTGACATTCATGACTCACAGGCTAACAAAGTTTGATATTCGTTAGGTGAACCATGAATCAAAGGCACCACAAGCTAGTGAAGTTCAATATTCACTAGGTCAACCTTCTAAAGAGTAGAAAAATGATAAACACGTAAAGGCTAGTGAGGACAATTTTTCACTAGGTGTGTACTCATGTCAACCATACCAAGAATTATAGTTGCAATAAATATAATAAAGTGTTACACAAATGGTTAAAAATGCTAACCCAACACATCACTAAGTCCAACGTGTGTGAATGAAGTGAAGCACATAATGGAATGTATTCCCTCATTCTAGAGTCTAACTAATGTGTTTGTAAACTTGGTAAAATCTACTCAATTCAAAGGGTTAACTCTCTGAACAATCTGCTTCACATTATTAAGACTACATTAAATCATCAACCAAGGTGTGTAAGCTTATGATGGTATTGCACAATATGTGCCTTCACAGACTCATGTACACCTAAATTATCTTATGTAAACTCATTCAACTATTCTAATTTGTTGGAAACTTATAGAATTGTAAAAGCAGTAAAATTAGTTATAGAACCTAATGGCTATGAGTACCTTCAGCATAGGCTATAGGTGACTACTAATAATAAGTAAGTAGAAAATCAATCTAAAACTTATTCAAAATAACAAAGCAATTAAATCTAACCTCTGGAGTACTAAGATTCACTATTTATATAGTTGTTCATGAATGACAACCAATGAAATCGACCAAAAGAACTACTTAGACTTTACTTGCAATGTATTTATGAAATAATAAAAACATTATTAACAAGAATGCATAAATAAGTAGTACCTCGAGTGGATAGCTCAGTCGACTGTCTCACATAAATAAGAACCAGATCTAGTTTAGAATCTTACACATCCATGTAACATATAACTCCATTCATTTCATAACACCAAATATCAAACAAGATCTTTCTTTAGATTGTATTCAATAACTGAATTTTAACAACATGTTTCTAGATAAAAATTGGAAACGACTAACTACTTAATAACTTGTAACAACCAACTAACTTAGCTACGAACTCATCCCCTAACTTATACGAAAATGGGGAGAGACTTATTCAAACAATTAACTAATTGCAACTATTAATCTCACCCCTAGATACGAGGATATGAAATTAAGATTAGCTTATTTATTCTAACTGAAAAAGGAAGAAAGACCTATTTAACAAAGATCTTAAATGAAACAACTTGCATGCGAAACACATAGGAAACCGTTCAAAGTTCTAGAACAAGTATCTTCCTTCAATATTTATTCATCCATGATGGTTTACGTCCAACTCCACAACTTCCCACATCTAAGGTGGTTTGTACTTCATTTGTCCCTTGTTTCACTAGTTTGGTTCCTACTACAAATGATTTGTTCTTGTTACCTCATGCTGAGTTGCAAAGAGGTTAATCCATACAACACACATATACAACTAACCTTCATAATTAAATCACAGAATTCAATTTATATACATACATTCTCACATTTAAATCATGCAATTGCTATGAATATCACCATATTTCATATTCTTCAAATTAGGTTCAAGTTGCAAGGTATGTCATAATAGGATAGCATATTATGAAAAATTTTGTCTAAAATATACTTAGAATATATATATAAAGTGTCTAGAAGCTTATGAAAAGTAATAGAAAAAGCACTAATGATCAAGCCCATCATTCCCCCCAACTTATCTTTTTGCTTGTCCTCAAGCAAAAGGACTTAACTAAAGCCTCCTAGGGAAGAAGATTATAATACAAAGCAATCTACCTAAGATCTATGACTACATTGACTCCTTATCCATGTTTGAGATAAAATCCATTATAGCATGCAAGCCTATCTGTAACACCCCGCCACGCAACCCTAGAGGAAGTTGCATTTAACTACTTAAACAGATTTTTTTTTTTTAAAGTATAATTAATAAGCAAGTTCGCTAACTAATGCCAACAACCTCTAAGGTTACGAGATAGAGGTTATATAGAACCTCAACAAAAAAACATGAATTAAACCATGTCATTCAATTACTAAATAAATTAAATACATACATTCCATATAAGATAAATTAAATCAAGCATAAGAGATAATTATCAATTTCATTAATCTATAAATTAAACCATAAGGTTACAACACTCATTCCCTTAATGAGGCAAGTCCAATAACATAATATTACAATTACAATTTCCACCTCGATAACAACTGAGGGGTAAAATAATACAAGATCAACTGAAGGATAAAGGCAAGAACTGAAACTGAAACCAACGAACTCTCCAACTGGAAGTCTCGTCCACACGAACATGAAGAAAGAACCCAACGGATTTAGGTGCATGCCACCCAACCAAGTGGAACCCAAAGGCCCACCCCCCATGCTAGTAACAAGGAATCCTAGACGAGGCCATCTACCTCTAGACATAGGCTAACAAAACACTGAACCAAACTGACACAACCAAACACATGTGTCACACAAGAACCTCGCACGTACATCACGAGTACAACACTAGTACAAAACAAGTACTACTCAACAAGGCCACAATGCTTCTAGATAAAAAGCAGGATAAGTATGTTACGAGAACCATACACAATATAACAAGTACCAACTGAGGTCACATCTGGTATGTTAAGGAGACCATACCCCTAAAACAAAGACCGACTGTTGTCCTAGATAGAGTGTCATCACACAGCTCGTCATGGGTTATCCTTGGGAATCTTCATAGGCTCCGACCCCCACAAGAAAAGGTTATCCTGGTGACCTTTACCGAATCTTGGCCCCCATACTCACTCATGCGGAGCCAAATACCTTTCGTACAAACAAGATAAATGACCTTTCCATTCCAAGCCTTCCCATCTCATCCCAAGTCTAAACGAGCACTTGAGTCTATGAGTGAGGTATAATTATCTTTTTAATGAGAAGTTAGTCCTAATCTTCTAAGTATTGTTTTAGTTATCACTTGATTAAAATACTTCTGAAGGTTATCCTGGATACCTCTTTGGGCTCTGGCCCCTACGAAAGCCACTCTTCTATAGAAAACACACAGACTCTAAATACCAAGGGAATTACAAGTGCATACCATCAAAATAACTTAACCACTCCAACTCTAGAAGGATACCTAGAATGAAACTCACTCCAACACTGGATGTACAACCAAAATAAGGCCACTCCTAACAAGGAGACGTGGATCCCATAATCCACTTCTTGCACAAACGACACAAACACCCCCATTCGTGGAAACCGGGTTAAACACTGACTAGATTCCATGCACTACCCAAGGAACTCACAATAGGTTGACAAACATGACACGACAACCCACATAACTGAAAACACCATCGGAAAGGCTTACATATTAAAACCACTTAACCCATTCCCCAATTATGAACACTGAGAAAATGATCACACCAAGCAATTGCGCTCAAAAATAAACTAATTTGGATATATTAAATCTATATCCCTTAGTAACATTCAATAATATAATGCACAACAAACTGATTCAATAACGTCACTTCCAGACCAGGGATGATATTCAAACCAACATTTTCTTCCCTAAATATGTTTAAAATAATGTTAAATAAATGTTTACTTCTATAGTTCAAAAAATATCATTAAACAAATAAATAGACGTTTCCCTTGTTCGACGTAATTATATCAAAAATAATTAACTCATCTACTTAAACATATCTCTTAAGCACCAATATTGATTTATCAAATTTAACTTTTTAAAAACAAAATAATATTTGGTCTATTATAGTTCAATCTGAAAATTTCACAACTACTTTAATTCTTGCTACATATATAGCATTATCATTGAATAAGTCAATATTTTAACAATGTGACAGAGTGAAACGTTTAAAAATTACATTATTATATAATATAACATTAAAAATTTAATACATATTATAATTAATTATAACACATATTAAAGAATTAATATTATAAGATATCAATTTAATATTATAAATACTAATGAAATAAATATTAATATATATATTAATATTATAATATAATAATAACCATATTATATATATTATAATAATAAAATACATATTATTATTTATTTTATCTTTTTTTTTTTTTTGCTCCTCCCAAAGGTCTCAGGCCGCGCGCTGTTGCCCTAAGGCTAGCCATAGATTTTTCTTATGGCCGCGGGTTTTTTTCTAACAGTGGCAGCGTTGGTCGGAGGTCGGCGACGGCAGAGATGTTTGTGGCGACTGCAGGAGGCAGCGCCACCGGCAAGGGAAGGCCTGGCGGAGCAAGCGCGGGGAGGATGCAAGGAGTGGCGGAGGTGCCAATGCGGGCGGTGGACAGAGGACGAGGAAGCGGTGGCGGATGGAGAGCGCGGGTCTACCAGGCCGCGCAGGGCGCGGGTGGCGGAGGCGGCGATGGCATTAGCGCTGTGCACACAACCAGCCACGGAGGGGACAGGAAGGGTTGCGGGAGAGGGGAGGCCGCATTGGGTGCGGCTCCCTTCCCACACGCCTCCCATGGGGGCACGATGGGGAGGTGAGCCCCCAGCGCCGCTTCCCCCCCAAATTTGATTTTTAAAACAAACAAAAATTTTGACCACCCAAAAACAAAATTTCATTTTTATTTTTTATTTTATTTATTTTTCTTCATGATTGTGGATTTTTCTAAATCCGCCCAGTTTTACAACTTGGGTATTTTCCAAAAATTTGGCCAGCAACACTCTTCTTTTTTTTAAATTAAATTAAAATAAATGAATACTATATATATATAACATTTTATTAACGAAATTTACAAGATAAATTGAAAAACTCAAAAAAAGAATCAATCACCTCTAATCAAGAACATTTTTTTTTTCTTTCATCAAGGAAAACAAAACAAGAACATAGGTATAAGATTAGATAACATTTTCAACATGGAGTTTCCAACAAAACAAGTTTGAATCTTCAATCATGCATCCCAACAACAAAATTATTTATAAATAAATTTACAAAACAATTAAACTACAACATGAACTTGATATTTTCAGAGTTTGAAGGGATCCAGATAGTGCCTACCTCCTTCCCTTGATTCCCTCTTCAGATCAGCAAATTTCACAATTTCCAACCAAAACCCACAAAAATTGAAAGATTCTTTCTCTCTCAAATTCCAAACTTTTCTCAAAACTCCAAGATCCAAAAATTGAGAGCTAAATCCAAACATAAGGATTTTACCCTAAAAATTCAACAACCACCCTAATAAATTCTTCAAAACAGAAAATGCAAAAATATCTAATTTTCTTCAAAATTTGAATTCAAACTTTCAAATTGACTTTTAACTCATTTTTCTTATTTTCTTCAATTTCAACAAATAAAATTCATAATTTCAAAATGAACTTATCCAATTTCAACAAAATCAATTTAATTAATTAATAAATAAATCTTATCCACGATTAAATTATTTATTAATTAAATTAAATTAATTAATAAAATAAATTACGTTATTAACATAATATCAATACAATTTCAATTTCACAAATTAAATGCATACAGCCATTCAATTACCCAATCTAACTTGCAATTAAATAACGAAGAGAGGACACAATAATCAAGGCACACAACTAACAACACCTAACGACATACTAGGACTAGGGTGACGACTTGGCACAAAAAACTAGCTACTATCTCCCAATCGAATACCGTTGGGTATTGAACACTCTCCAACTTGTGAAACCAGGTGGAGTCGATGTCATGTGCCTGTCAACCTGCAATTCAAGTAAACAACAACATATAGTATAAACAACATAAAATACACACCGTGAAGAGGAAATCATGAGATCATAGGGCACTCGCAAGCAAGTGATGCGATACCATCCTCTTCACCAATACAGTAGTACCAACTGACCAATCTAACATACTAATATAACCCAAAGCATAAAACATCATTAATTCGAATATCCATAAATGCTAATTAAAACATGTCATAAAGATACATCATATTAAAATACCAATACATCAAAATATAACATTAACTTTGCTTTATAGATAGCGATCAAATACAACCGAGTACCATAGTCAAGGTACTAACAGAAAATTACAACATAAAAAGGTATATGAATATCCAGAAATACATCAAAGCAAGCATAACCACACAAGGACATACTGTCCAACCAGAAGGCAAAATGGAGGGGTATTACACTATCTAGCTTAATTGATTCCATAATTGCACATTGATCGTTCTTTTCTCCTATCCAATGTGGTACTAGATGAAGTAGAATAGGAGGGTGGTAGGTAAGTGGAAGCCATTCCACTCGTCTCAGTCCTGAAATCTTGATATACTTGCACAATATCTCAAACATACTCATGAAATTATAGGAGTGAGGCTCTTTCCTCTGTAACTTTGGAGTCAAACTATTCCACCTATTTTCTACATACTTTAGGCAATACTGGAGGTTGGTCTTTGCAAGTTGTTGAATCCTTGTGTAATCCCAAAGTATCAAGTCCACAATTACTTTTCCCACTCCTTGGTGAGAAAGGAGTGTCAACCACTGAGTAATGACTCTATTGGGATTCGTTGCTTCTTTCCTAAGCTATAGCGAGACTGTTTTCTCTTGTTCCTCATATTTTCCATTAATTCCCCTTGAAGTTGTTCATTCTTGAAATAGGATGTCAGGGCTCTTGAAAATCTCCAACATAAATCAAGGGATTCCATTCAATGTCCTCTACCATCACATAGTTGTGGAGATAATAATCCACAACTGGTCCTACTCCTCCAAGTTAATTATACTGAAGAAACTAAGAAAACTATGCCTCTTATTTAAAGCAAATGACTGATCATTAATGAACTTATTAAACTAAAAGCTTAGAAACTTATCCTTCAAGAACAATGCATACACTTTGGGTGGAGGCCTACATTCAATAATTTAAATGGATTTGTCTACCACCTCAGTTAATTTCTCCAAATTTTTTAGTTTCAAGTTCTTACCTTCCAATGATGCATTCAAAATATGTTTCTTCTTTTCCCAGTTTTCTTTTTCTTTTTTGAACTAATAACTGAATTTTATCAATTCCAACCCTAGAGACAAAGTAGTATGATGTGTTGATGTTTTTACAATAGGGGGTCATAGATCTAATGCTACACTCTCCTGAACCCCTTTTTTATCCTCAACCATTTGTGCTAGTAAATCCAACTTAGCTCCATGACCATATGTCTATATCTTTTCTTCCAACTCCTAAATTCTCATTTCCTTCTCTTTGTCTCTTTGCTCATACTTTTTCACTTGTGCTTCAAGTTTTTCTATTATATCAAGAGATTCCTGAAGATCTTTTATTATATTTCTATCTTCCAACAATTCTTCCTTTTCTTCAAAATCCAAATCATCATCATCCCTTGAAATATCAAAAAAAATCCTATTAGGGTTGTTGGGGGCTGCTTTTCTCATTTTCTTTGCAATAAAGATATCCTCTGAATCAGAGTCAAAGGAAGAGGAAATATACCTTCTTTTTCTAACGGGTACATTAAAATTTTCAAGAATATCAATAGAAACATCACCAGGGACATCTCTTTCCCTATCTGTGTCCATATCTATCATCATTGCATCCTTATCTTGCTATCCTTCATTTCTTCCTTCCTATTCATACTCTTTCATGCTTATCTTTTCAACATTATGCCTTCTCAACCTTCCTGAGTGTTGGGGAGTAATAGTTTCCTATGTAACTTTACTCTTCTTCTCTCTTTCACTCCCCTTTTTCTTCTCTACCCTTTCCTTTACAACATTTTTCTGCCTCTCAACACCTTTCTTCTTATTTTTCCCTTTTGAATATGTTGA
The DNA here is from genome assembly GCA_007115665.2 of Sequoiadendron giganteum. Taxonomy (NCBI): domain Eukaryota; kingdom Viridiplantae; phylum Streptophyta; class Pinopsida; order Cupressales; family Cupressaceae; genus Sequoiadendron; species Sequoiadendron giganteum. The sequence continues at coordinate 115,674,388 of CM021103.1, read as the reverse complement.
TTTAGTACCTCTTTTAACTATAGGGTTTTGAGATGGTGAAGGCTCTTCTATTTCTACCAGCATATGCTATAATATATATCATGTTGTTTAGACCCACTATGGCTATGGGTAGGTGAAGTGAGCAGTGTAACATGAGAATTTCCTCCTTTAGATTCATCTTACTCAGGTTCAATTTTGTGTGCAAACCCAAGTTGAGGTTCATCCTCTGCTTCAGGTACCTCAAGAAATTGAGTGATATCCTTACAATTCTTGAAATCATCCCAATTAATCTATGGGTGTTGAATTCTTAGACTTCTTTTAACCAATAGGATTATCAAGCAATGATGGGATAAAGTGGTGTCTAATTGTTTCCTTTGATATTCATTTGCCATTATTTTCAACATGTTATACAAAAAATTGGGTACATTCACCAATTTATCATGATGTAAATGATTTAGCAACTTAAAATGAATAGTGTATAGGAGATTGTGGTGGTCATCACAAGTAAAATATTTAATAATATAACTAATGCATTTTCCCCAAAATAATGGAAGGGAAAGCCATTTTGTGCCTTGAGATGTGGAGTCTAGAATATCTCCTTGTTCACAGAACTCCTCCCTTGCCACCATTGGCGCATCTGCATGAGCTGGGTATTTAGACCCCATCCGAGGAAATCCTATAGCTTGAGCAACTGCCAACTTGGAAGCATCTACCACCAACCCTCTCACTATTGCTTTGTCATATTGTAATGTTGTTGCAAAATCCCTTGCTATGTCATTATCATACTTAGTTAGCTTCAAAAAGTATTCCAAACATCCTACTCTAGTAAAGAGAGGTAAAACCATAAAATCTTCTAATATTTCTTTATGCGCGGATGGTTCTATGTGTGTCACATCTCCTCCCATTGTCCTATTATTTTGCAACCTTGTAGAATTCAAATTCTACTAAAAAATCAGCTTCACCACCTTTGAAAACCCTCCAATTTACTGTTTCTTCGAATACTTTCCCTTATACTCAATACTGCAACTCACAATCCCTCTTTCCTTTCAACTCAATCAAGTGCAAAATATTCTTATCTTAGCTTATTTTAGGGCAAGAATTACATTATCGAAATTAGCAGAGAGTTATTTTATGTTTGGGATTTTTTCAAGGATGACATAAAATGATGTCTGACAAACTTAGGTGGCAAAAAGTGGCAAAAACCAAGAATAATCATAACTATAATACCCCTCCCCCAACTTAAATTGAAGTGACCTCACTTCATGCATGACACAATAGGGGTCATGGAAGAATAATGAAAAGTACTAGTGAAATATTTGTTGCATGCATAGCTTAAATCAAGAATATTAATGAATACAAAAAGAAATCTAATTTAATTATGAGAAGTTACATGTTGTACGTGTGTAGTAGCAATTATCACTTGGAACAAGTTAGAACCGAAAAAAGATGTATTTTGGTTTTTAATTGATTTGATCGGCATTGAATGCATGATAGTGGATGAAAATTTGGCGGTGATGATTGAGTGGGATTAGCTACGGGTGCTTTATTGGGAAATGAATGAAGCATGTGATATGAGCGGAATGCGTGGGAAAATAATTTTATTTTTCCAAGGTGATGTAGGTGCAAGTACAACAAGTGTTGTTACGGGTACTTGAAGCATAGGGCATGTATGTTTTTGAAAGATTAATTTTGCAAGTCCCTACAAAAATAGGTCCCAATGGATGTTGAATAATTGGATAACAAGGCCCTCCAGAGTAGAGTATATACATCATGGAAAGTGTGCAGTCTGTACATAAATATTGTGTTGTGCGTGCATGTATTTTAAAGTATAGGAAATTATGCCTGAGTGATTTCAGGGGTTGAGTTGTGTAACTCAACCTCTGGATCACTAGATGTGCTTGGTATGTCCCTTAGTACAAATGTAGGACTTTGTGAATCTGTTTCTATCTCAGTTTCACTATGAGCGCCATATTGTTGGATTAGTGAAAAGATGAATTCATCATGTTGCATTGGCTTCTTATACAACTTGATTATGTGTCCATTAACAAGAAGTGAGAATTAGGCTACATCAATGGTATGCAATTGCACTACTCCATTTGGGTAAACCTTACTAATTTCATAAGGGCCCAACCACCTAGACTAGAATTTTCCCTTGAAATCATTATACCTTGAGTCATATAGTAGAGCCCAATCTCCTTTAGTGAATTCTTTTGTCTTTATGAATTGATCATGCCATTTCATTCATTGTTGTTACATCACCTCTGTATGGACTACTTCCATGCAAATTTCATCCAACCCATTCAAAGAGTGCAACCTTTCCTTTTGTGCCTTTGTTAAATCCATGCCTAGCTCCACTGTTGTCCTTAGTGTTTTGTATTTAAATTCTATAGGCAATACTATTGTTTTCCATAAACCAGTTCATAATGGGTAAACCTTGTAGTTGTCGTCCATGTGGTTTTGTATGCCCAAACAACTTCTGGTAATCTGGATACCCAATCTCTCCTATGAAGCTGTACTATTTTTGTCAATATATTGGGATATATTTTCAATCTCCCTATTGGTGACCTCTACTTGATCATTAGATTGAGGATTATATCAGGTAGATTTCTTGTGCTTGATCTGACACTCTTCTACCAATTTGGCAATTAGGTCTGATGTGAATTGTGGTCCTTGATCAATCACTATCTCTTTCGGTACACCATACCTAGTGAAGATCTCCTCATATAATATTTTTTCTACATTGCCATCTCTAGCAAACTACAATGCTTTTACTTCTGCCAACTTGGTTAAGTATTCAGTGCATACCAATATGTATTCCTTATTATTTGAACTGGGAGTGACAGGTCCAGTAAAATATATCCCCCATTTATCAAAAGGAGCTAGTGCCAGCTAGGGTTGTAAAGGCATTTCATCACTTCTTATGGGTCTTCCCATCCTCTGGAAGTGGTCACAACTTCTAGTATACCTAATAAAGTCTTTATGTAGGGTTGGCCTATAGTATCTTGTTGTCAAGATCTTAAAGGTTATCATGTTGGCTGCAAAATTTCCACCACAGGGTTCATCATGGCATGATTTTAATATTTCAAACAATTCATCCTCCCTAATACACCTTCTCATAATGTTATATGGACCAGTGTAAAACAAAAATCCAACAATCCAAGAATAATGGAAACATTTATGAACCAACTTCCTTTTCTATCTTAGAGAAAAGTAACCTAGAATCTGCCCTGACACCAAATAGTTAGCTATGTCAGCATACCATGGTGTGTGTACATTTAGAGAAAATAGATGCTCAATAGGGAAAGAATCATCAACCATTCCTTTTTATGATTCGGTAGGAAATCTAGACAAAAAATCAACAACCACATTATCCTTTCCAGGCTTGTCAACTATTGTTATGTAAAAATCTTGCAACGACAATAACCACCTTACAAGTCTTCCATCTACTATTGGTTTATTCATCAAGTACATAATGGTTGTATGATATGTATGTATGAACACTTGATAGCCAATTATATAATGTCTGAACTTGTTAATGGAATAGATAACTACAAGCATTTCTTTTTCTTTCAAAGTGTAGTTCAACTTTGCTCCTTGGAGGTTTTTGCTGATATAATAGATTACATATTCCTTATTCCCTTCTTTATGTTCTAGGACTGCTCCAATGAAAAATTATAATGCATCAGTGTGTATGTGAAATGGAAATGTCCAATTTGGACCTCTTAGAACTGGCTCATGTGTTAGAGTTGCCTTAATTTCTCAAATGAACTTTGACATCTCTTAGTCCAATCAAACTCACTATCCTTTGTCAACAAAATAAATAAAGGTGCAACAATTTTACTAAAATCTTGGATGAATCGCCTATAGTAACCTGCATGTCCAAGGAATCTTCTTACATATTTTTGCTTATATGGTATAGGTAGGGTAGATATAATTTCAATCTTCTTTGGATCAACTAGTATTCCTTCACTGGATAAAAAGTGTCCTAACACAATGCCTTGTGTCACCATCATGAAAAAATTCTCATTGTTGAGGGATAGATTATGTTCTTTACATATTTTTAACACTTTCTCCAGGTTACTAAGAGCTTCCTCATAACTTTCACCATAAGTGGTGAAATTGTCCATGTATATATCCATGCAGTTATGTGCAAAATCAGAAAATATGTTGAGTACTTCTCTTTGAAAGGTAGCTAGAGAATTACACAAGCCAAAAGGTAAAACAAAATATGCATAGGTTCCCCAAGGACAGGTAAATGTGGTATTATCTTGATCTCCTGGTGCTATTTTTATATGGTTATAACCACTGACACCATCAAAAAATATAAAATATTTCTTTCCTACCAAAGAATCTAGAACTTGGTCAATAAATGGCAGTGGAAAGTGATATTTCCTTGAGGCAGCATTTAATTCCCTGTAATCAACATAGACTCTCCATTTCCCACCTTTCTTGGTAACTATAACCAATGGAGAAACCTATTCACTGTCTGATATAGGGTATATGAAACCGACATCTAAAATATTTTGTAGTTCAAATTTCACTATATATCTTAGAGTGAGGTTCATACATCTTTGTGGTTGTCTTATAGGTCTGTAGCCATCATTAATGTAAATCATGTGCATGTAGATATTAGGATCAATGCCTCTCATATCTTGGTAATCCATGCATATGTGGTTGAGTGTGCCTGCAACACCGATTTCAGAGAATTCAATTGTTCCTTAGTCAAGGTATTATTAATATTTAACATCCTCCTTGACATAATTTCCAACTCCTTTGATAACTCTTGAACTAATGAGATATCAAGGCTTGGTATAACAGGTAAATATTGTTGAGGGAGTAATGAATGGAATAACTGTGATATTTATTATGTGGAATCGATAGGTACAATACTTTACAAGGGGTCTTGTAGGCATATGAGACAATCTAGTTGTTGTGGGCTCCTACCATAGTCATTTTGGATTATATGAGCAATGATCCCATCTTCATCTTGGTCATCAAGTAAGGGGCTGCACTCAATAGTCATCAATATCTAAATAGAATAGCTATCTTCCTCATCCTCACCAAATTGGGCCAAATGGTGTGCTCTAGTTCTGCATATGGTTGGGCAGGTGGATAAAGAACTAAGTTCTTTGTGATCTTCCCATTGGATATTATCATTTTACTAGATTTGCAGCCTATAAATGTATTAGCTATTGCCAAGGCCTACCTAGGATGAGTGGGTAACTTGCAAGGTTAACTTTGGGTTGCAATACTATAAAGTCTACAAGGTATTCCCAAGAACCCAATGCAATAACTAGGTCTTCAATAATCCCCTCAGGTTTAACCGTAGACCTATCAGCTAATTGCAAGATAGTTTGTGTAGGCCTGAGGTTGATCAACTGAAGCAACTGCATTATTTCTTTTATCATGACATTAATGGTTTCTCCCAAGTCTATCAAAGTGATTTTAATGAGGGTCCCATTGATCTTAACATCCACAACTAGACTACTAGTATCAATATACTTAGGGACTGTAATATTCCCCAACATGATATCTGCAAGATTCCCAAAATATGAATTGTTTGTGGATCTTTCCTTTTTCTACCTAGTTTCTTAAGAGAGAGATCCCTTACTGTCTTAGTATAGATGGGAATGTCTTTGGTAGATTTGATAAGTGGGATTTTAATGTTAACATCTTTCAACTACCCTAAAAGGTCGCTCTCAACCCGTGTGTGATGCTTTTGCAGAGCTAGGCATTCAAGAAAAGGTAGCTTGGAGTTTGAGATAGTTTGATGTAATTGATTTTTCTTAGGCTCTATATATCATAAGACTCAACTACAGGTTCCTCATCCTCCATTTATTTTATTTGAGGGGATGAAGGCCCAACAAGTTATTTTTCTAATCTAAGGTGGACATCACTCACCTCTACCCCATAAGTGGGGTACTGCATAGCTTTGTTAGTATAAGCCTGTTAAACAGGCTTAGTGTTAGGGTTAGGTGCAAGTTGGGAAAGTATTTTCTGCTTGGGTGGCTGGGATGTAGGATTAGATGGTGGCATTAGTGCTTGTTGTTGTTGTGGAGGAGGGAGCATGGGCTGCTAATAGTTCATATTTTGTTACTACCATTGTTGGCCTTTCTGCCATTGAGGCTATCATTGATTATGTTGGTTTGTCCATTGTGGATTGTAATTGGAATCTTGAAAGTTCTATTGTGGCCAAGGATTTAGTTTTTGGTTCCAACTAGGTTGAGGATTTGGCCATTGGGGATTTTTCCACTAGTTTTAATTTACTTTCCAAGGCGGAGAGTTCCAAGCAGAAAAGTTTTGGTTTCAAATAGGAAAAGATGATTTAAAGCTAAGGGGGTCTTGTGGCATACCTTGTCTTTACTTCCTTGGCCTCCTTTTTTCTATATAAAAGAGTTGTCCATCATCTCCTTCAATGGGTTGAAAGTTAGGCTTCTCAACTTTTTCTTGCTACATGCTAGCCACTCTTTTACATTTACAATTTTGTTTTCTTTGCCTATAGCTTGGATAATACTTAGTAAGAATAGTATTTGCTTCCTCCTACTTATTCTTGATATGGAGAGTATCTAGCTATGTTTCCAAATTACTAATTATGTCTTCTTTCATGTTAGATAACAGATTGCTTAGCCCAACCTTAGAAACCCTAGTAGATGATTTACCAAGAACTGAAGTTCTAGTTTCTCTTGGCCTCTTTGTGAAGGTCCTGCAATAGTTTCTGCATATCTTACAAATCTCTTAAAATTTCATTTGAGAGATGTCTCCTCCTCCAATAAGGTTGAGGGAATCAATACAGTCTTCATTAACTCCTCTCAAAAAAACTAGCTTGAGAGACTCCTCTGACAACTTGTTATGAGGGTTTTTCTTAAGAGCAAACTGAAATATTTCAACATAGTCTTCTAAAGATTCATCATCCTTTTGTGTCATTCAGAATATATCATCCTTCCTCCTATCAGGTCCTCCACAGTAGTCCTCATACTTCTCTAAGAATAGTGTCTTCATGGTGGCCCAATCAGGAACAACATCTTTACTTAATCCCATAAATTACCACCTCAAAGTTGCTTCCTTGAGAGTGGAAGGAAAAATATTCAACCTATGTGCATCAAAAGTATAATCAGAAGTTCTGCATAAGACATCAAATTCAAAGAGGAATGTATCTGGGTCTTTAGTAATTAACCCATAAAAATTTGGAAAGGCTGAAGGAGGGATGTTTTTCAACATTATATCCCTTTGTTGGTCAATAATAGGAAACCCAAATGTTGATCGAGCATCATCATCATCTACTGCATCACCCATAGTGTGCTAGAATTTGGTGAAAAGGAAATTTCTTCTTTGGTGGTACCTTCGCTTTGAGTACTAGGCTCACCAATTTCTGCAATAGCTTCCTAGTGTGTAGAGGGAAGAAACCTACCCAAGGGATCTCTCTGCCTCCACATACATAAAATATGACTTTAAATTCAATGGGCCTGCACAATGTTAGTAGCTTGGTGTTGAAAATTGGTGTCTAACAGTCCTAATGCTTGAAAGAAAAATTAACCATGAAAACTTATAAAAACAGGTTTGTGAACATAGCGCCATCCCCAATAACGATGCCAAAAATGTAGAGTCTAACTAATGTGTTTGTAAACTTGGTAAAATCTACTCAATTCAGAGGGCTAATTGGCTGAACAATCCACTTCACATTGTTAAGACTACATTAAATCGTCAACCAAGTTGTGTAAGCTTATGATGGTATTGCAAAATATGTGCCTTCACGGACTCATGTACACCTAAATTATCCTATGTAAATTCATTCAACTATTCTACTTTTCTAGAAACTTACAGAATTGCAAAAATAGTAAAAGTAGTTATAGAACCTAATGGCTATGGGTACCTTCAACATAGGTTTTAGGTGACTACTAATAATAAGTAAGTACAACATCAATCTAAAACTTATTAAGAATAACAAAGCAATAAAATCTAACCTCTGGAGTACTAAGATTCACTATTTATATAAATGTTCATAAATGACAACTAATGAAATCAACCAAAAGAACTACTCTACTTTACTTGCAATGTATTTATAAAACAATAAAAATGTTATTAACAGGAATACATAAATAAATGGATAAGTGAATAAAGTGAAAGGCAGTACCTCAAGTGGCCAACTCAGGGGGTTGTCTCACTTAACTAAGAA